>CM057459.1:22922500-22990000 GCA_016271365.2 Neoceratodus forsteri
ACTAAGCTGGGCACCCTGCATTTTGGGGTGCCCAGAAAAGTTATTTCTAGCCATTATTTGAAAAAAACAACATCATAATCTAGCTAACTGAGTCCCATTCAGCTAGGTTCAGGTGTTTGTTTCTTAAAATTATACAATTATGTATTTTCCATGTTTTTTCAGTTTGAGGGGAAAAACAAGATGGCAGCTCTCAGAGCACAAAAAAATGTTCATGCTGTGAGAAGCAAGTGGTGAGAAACTAAAAAATGGTCTTGTGACACAGAATTTTTGGTGTTGTACTAGAACATTATCCCAAAAACCCTAGTGAGTATACTCAGAACAGAAAAAAAACAACTTAAAATCCTTATAACACTGTAACCATTTAATGCTTTCTCATAAAACCTTCCAAAGGCACTACATTGGCACAGCACGCTTCTACCCTGAAAGTTTTGTAAAAAAAAAAAAATCCATTCTGTATAGGTTGCAGGTGAGAGCAAACCCAAATGCCATGTCAAGTATAGGAAAAAGAATTTGACATCTACAGGAAAATGACATATGCAGATTTCAAAATCCACACAAGCTGTCATCACAAAACTTTCCACAGGTTTATACCTTGCATCAAAATAACACATACAAAATTTCAGCTAATTTTGTCAAACGCTGCCAAAACTATTAAGGTGCAAAATAAAGGGCTTAACATAGAACCTCTCAAGTCAGCCCTAACTGTAGGGGCACTACTGTGCCCCTAATATATTACAGGAGTGCAATCACACCTCTATAGTTAAGAGTTCAACGGTCATGTCTATGTTAGAGCCAAACTTTTACACTTTAATAACTTCGTAACCATTTGACCGATTCACATGAAATTTTGCATGTTCTTTAGGGGACCAAAGATTTCTTGATGTGGTAAGTTTTATTCCAGTCAGACATGTGAGTGTGAAGATACAGACTGTCAAAAAATGTGAAAATTATCACTTTTTGTAAAATTCTTTTCCATGCTGCAGCGCAGAAATGGTGTGGAAATGTGTTCTGAAAGTTTTAGCGTAAACAGGCCTTGGGTCACAGATGTGTCTTTTGAAGATTTGGTGAAAAACTCTTAATCTGTTCAAAAGTTATCACATTTTAAAGTTTCCCATTATTTTCAATGGGAACAGTTAGATGGCCCATGCAGAAAGGATCCTTTATTGCAAATACGAACATACAAACATACAAAGAAGCCAGCAGATACAGACCTTATGGATATAACAATATTAGAAAAATGGGCAAATGATAATAATATGTTGTTTAATACTGACAAGTGCATACTTATGCACTTGGGTAAAAGGAATCCATGTACCAATTATGTATTATGTGGGAAACAAATCCCGAATGGAACCCAAGAAAAAGATTTAGGAGTTATAGTTAACAATAAATTTAATTGGAGCAGTCAATGCATTACAGTAACCCAAACAGGAAATCGTATTACCAATGGTATAAAAAAATCATTTATAACACGTAACAAAGACTGTATAACAAAATTATATAAAGCTTATATTAGACCGCATACTGATTTTGCATCTTCATTTTGGGTACCATATTTGGAAAAGGATAGGAAATTGATTGAGAGTCTACAAAGAAGAATGACAAAACTCATCCCTGATATAAAACATCTTCCATATAAAGATAGAGTGAAATCTTTGGGTTTGTATGACCTACAAGTGAGACGAGATAGGGGTGATCTGTTGTTATTCTTTAACATTTTAAATGACAAACATCTGATGAAGTTAAGTGGACTGACATATATGGATAAGGTTTATGGTTTAAGATGTAATAACAGACAAATTCAAATACAAAAGGCATTCACTAACAAAAGGAAATATTTCTTTACTGTTAGAACTGCAGTTTTGTGGAACTCTCTGCCACAGTATATAGTTGATGAAACATCTCGGGATAAATTTAAGGTCCAACTCGATAGATTATTTCTGGGCAGTTAAAAAATAATAAAAAGGGAAAGAGAAGACATTCTCCCCCACAATTGTGGGGAAAGTGGTCTCGATGGGCCTAGTGCCTTCTTCCATTTTAATAAAACCAAGTAATACCGAGTAATCATGTCTGCTTGAGTGTGCAGCTCTCAGTGTTGAATACTGATGCTGAACCCAACCCCCTCTCCCCTTCCTCACTGATTACACCATCTGAGTTGCCCCCATCTTCTACACCCTTCCCTATTCTGATTCTGCCCTTGACTCTGTCCCACCCCCTCTTAAATCCCCCCACTGATGTCTACAAAATCAGTTCCTCGGGCAATGCATTCCACGCTGTCACCGCCCTCTCTGTGAAAAAGTGCCTCCTCATCTCCCTTCTGAATCTGCACCCTTCCAATTTCAGTCTGTGCCCTCTTGTGATCCCTTCCTTCCTAAACTTAAATAGGCTGACAGAGCTAACCCTATTTATGCCCTTCATTTACTTGAAGGTCTCTATCATATCGCCCCTGTCCCTTCTGTCCTCCTGGAAGTACATACTGAGTGCCCTCAACCTATCCTGTAGGACTTTTCCCTCACCCCACTTAACATCTTGGTCGACATCCTCTGTACCCCCTCCAACAGTTGATGTCCTTCTTTAAGAAGGGGTTTCAGAACTGCACACAGTACTTCAAGTGAGGCCTCACCAGCGACGTGTACAGTGGCAGGATCACCTCCTCAGTCCTTGAAGTGAGTCCCCTTGCTATGCACCCCAGCATTCTGTTGGTCTTTGCCGCCACTTTCCTATACTCTGCAGAGTGATTCATATGACCTGTGACCAGCACACCGAGATCTTTTTCCTCAAAGGATACCGATAACTGATTTTCTTCCAGTCGGTAACTACCCAGGATTCTTGGTTCTCAGGTGCATAATCCTGCACATTGTGGCATTAAAGCCCAGCAGCCAAGTATCTGACCATCTCCCCAATGCTTCTAAGTTCTTCTGCAGTACCCCCCACCCTCCATCCATCACTGCTCCCAGTTTGGTGTCGATGGCAAACAAGGTCATCTGACTCTGAATCCTGACTGCCATATGCGCTATGTGGATGTTAAATAGCACCAGTCCCAGCAATGAGCCCTACGGGACCCCACTGATGACTGTCCATGGTGATGAGAGCTCACCCTGTACCACCACTCTCTGCTGTCTGTTTTCCCAGCTCCCAATCCATCTGACCAACTTTTTCCCCCCAGTCCCAGGTTCTTCAGCTTACCTATCAGCCTCCCATGAGGCACCAAGTCAAAGGCCTTGTTGAAGTCCAAATACAGGACATCAACTGCCTTATCACCATCCAGTGCTCTAGTCACCCAGTCATAAAAGTCTACCAGGTTGGTCTGACAAAGAACTTCCTTGGGTGAACCCATGCTGCTGATCATTAAGGAGACCATTCTCCTCCAAGAATGCCATTAGCCTTTCCTTTAGGATTGTCTCCATTAGTGTGCCAACAATTGATGTGAGGCTGACTGGCCTGTAGGATGGGTAATCCTTTGCTGCAAATGAGTAATCCTTTGTTGCAAATGGTAAATGCTTTTTTGTGTGGCTGCCATTTTCTCTGACAGTTAGCCAGGGGAAGCAAAATGTAAGAACTCAAAAAAATTATGACTTCATTTGCAACCAGTGCATGTAGCTTGCTTATCAGGACCCCTTCAGCTGCATTCTGCAGTTAATTGGTGGCAAATAGCTTTCAATGTTTTTTTTTTACATAATAAATCTTTTTTTGTGACTCGTAATATGAAAAAATATTTTTCTTAATACCATGAGTCATTAAAAAGGATCCTTTTTCGTGATCTGAAAATCATTTCCCTGGAGTCTAGTGGCACCCTCTACCCTCCGATCCCTTCCCCCTTTCAATATATTGTTTCTCTGGTGTCTAGTGCCACCCCCACCCTCCGATTACTCTGTCCTTTTAATTATATTGTTTCCCTGGTGCCTAGTGGCACCCCCCACCCTCCGATTTATGCCCCCATTATTTTTTCCCCTGGTGTGTAGTGTTGCCTCCACCCTCCACTTTATGCTGCAGCCTTTATTTTTTCTTCCTGGTGTCTAGTGGCACCACTGACCCTCTGATTTATGCCCCAGCCTTTATTTTTTTCCCTGGTGTCTAGTGGTACCCCCACATTCTGATTTAAGCCCCAATCTTTATTTTCCCCCCTGGTGTCTAGTGGTACCCCAACCCTCCAATTTATGTCACCCATTTATTTTTTTTTCCTGGTGTCCAGTGGCATTCTCCATCCTCTGATTTATGCCCCAGCCTTATTTATTTCCCCCGGTGTCTAGTGGCACCACCACCCTCCAATTTATGCCACAGCCTTTATTTTTTTTCCCTGGTGTCTAGTGGCACCCTCAGCCTCTGATGCATGCCCCAGCTTTTATTTTTTTACCCTGGTGTCTAGTGGCACCCCCACCCTCTGATATGATTTATGCACCAACCTTTAATTGTTTGTCCTTGGTGTGTAGTTGCACCCACCCCCACCCCACCCACTGATGGCTTCCTTCCTGTAAATAAGAAAATGGTCCTTGAATGTTTTTTTTTTTTTGGAAAATAAGAAAATGGTCCCTCACCGAGCAGACACCCCCACCTCCCACTCAGCACCCACTAGCCCACACCCCCCAGTACATTCCCACACACACACTCCCTCACCTGAATAAGTCCCAAGTTCAAGATCCACTCTCCCAATTGAAGACATGTCTTGCTGCTGGAACCATCGACTGTAATATGAGAATCTAAGGTAAATGCAGTTCAATGTATTTCATTGGGGTTTCAACTTTTATGCATAACTCAGCCATTTGTTTAAATTTTAGTACCAAATTTTCAACTTGGATTTTCAGGACCCAACCTCACTAACAATATGAGTGTCATTAAGCAACTCCCACCCAAAAGGTGATTTCACAATTGGTTGTTGAATTCACCTTTCAGGCAGGATTTTACTATTTTCTCTGACATTGCTCATGAGGCGGGGTCATAAGAAGGCTATGTTTAAAATTTGGGGTCAAAATTATTAAAAATGGCAAAGTAATTCCCATTTGATGCAATTTTGCTACGCATGCTTTTTGACCCCAAATTTTCAGCATAGTCTTCTTATTCCCCACCTCATGTGTGCCTCAGCTGTCATTTTTCAAATCCTCACCAAAATGCGTTTTTACACATGTGGCATGGAATGCCATTACAGTTACGTGGAATTACATTTTGGCAGGGATTCAAACATTTTCTATACCAGGTACATGAGGTGGGGTAATCAGATGGCTATGCTAACAATTCAATCACTGTTGTCCTATAAATGGAAGCACATGGCCCTTCTACAGCTACATACGTATACACATCTATGCAGGAATGGGAGTGCAGGGCCTAAAAGACTCTGCACTCCCACATGCAAATAAGGATACAATTACTTTATTTCAAAAATTTTAGATGGGTGGGAACCCCTGCTCTCCCACAAGCAAATAAGATTATGATTACGCTGCTCAAAAAGTAAGAACATTCTTGCATAAAAATTTGGTTAATGCATCAATTAGTGTTCCAGTGACAAAAGTTTGGAAATGTGTTGTTAGGGTTTCCAACTCTAACACCCCAACCCCA
This sequence comes from Neoceratodus forsteri, assembly GCA_016271365.2. Classification (NCBI taxonomy): domain Eukaryota; kingdom Metazoa; phylum Chordata; order Ceratodontiformes; family Ceratodontidae; genus Neoceratodus; species Neoceratodus forsteri. The sequence goes on from CM057459.1 coordinate 22,928,051, forward strand.
CCATGCATGTAACAACAGGTGTGGGGGTGTGCCTTGCGGATGTCAACCCTAACACTCACCCCATTTTCCTACACTGTAACCATCTCAGCTTACTTACACATGGAATGGGGTGAGTGTTAGGGTTGACAAACCCAAGGCACACCCCCACACCTATTGATGCCTGTATGGTGGGGGTGAGGTGTTAGGGTTGGAAACCCTAACAGCACATTTTGCATGATCGTGGCCCCAAAGTTAAGATTGAGTAGCTTGTTTTCTGTTAAACCTCAAGTTGTACACTTTAATAACTTTGCAACCAATCAATGGATTTGCACAAAACTTGGTATGTGCTGTCCTGTGTGGTAGATCTCTTGACATGGCATGTTTTGTTTCTGTTGTATGTGCAGGTTATAGATCCAGATAGTGTAAAAAAGTTAAAAGTCACCACTTTTTACAGTTTTTTCCTCATCACTTTGTGCCCAGACAGTGTGGAATTTTGGTGTGATTTTTTTGTGGTAGAAAGGACTTGGGTAACAGAACTGCCAGTGTTTGTTTGGTGCAAAAATATTAACCTGTTGCAAAGTTATTCAGTTTTTAAATTCCCATTATTTCCTATGGGAAGTTCATTTTTCAGGACAGAGGTAAAAAGTTTGACAAAGAATTTGATCTCGCAAAAAAGGATTCATTCTTGTGAGATCCATTCCTTTTTCATGAGGAAAAAAGTCCTTTTTCGTGAGCCACCATCTTGTTTTCTGTTTTTAGAAACAAAATTCAAAAGCCACAAAAATGACATCCTGGAGAGAGCACTGCACATCTGCCAGGCTTTCAGGGCACCCTTAGGTGTAATCTGCACTTCACAGTTGGAGACATGCCCTGGAAATGTTTTGTTTTTTTTTACTACTAAGAATCCTTTTTCATGACAGCATGATAAAAAAAAAGAATCCTTTTTGGTATCATGAGTCACGAAAAAGGATCCTTTTTCATGAGGGCAGAATCTTTCCCGATAATTCTGATTACCCTCCCTGGTACTGTTATGTATTTTCCTGGTGCCTAGTGGCACCCCCACCCTCTGATGTCCATCCCCATGGTTTTAAATATAATCCCTAGTGTCCAGTGACATCCCCCACCCTCTGATCACCATCCCCATGGTTTCTGACAGTTTCCCTGGTGTCTAGTTGCACCCCCAATCCCTGTCTCCATAATTTTATAGTAATCCCTGGTGTTTAGTGGCAGTCTCACCCTCTGTTTGCTATTCCCATTGTGTTTTTCATGATCCCTGGTGTCTAGTGGCACCCCTCACCTGCCGATGGCTTCCTTGCCTGTAAAAAAGAAAACGGTCCTCAATGGTTTTTTTCAAAATAAGAAACCGGTCCGTCACTGATCAGACACCCCCCACCCACACTTCCCACTCACCACCGACCACCCCACACCCTGAGTACACCCCCACACCTCCTCACTCACCTGAACAGGTCCCAGATTTGAGATCCACTCTCCCAGTCGAAGACATGTCTTGCTGCTGGAACCATCCTACTATGAGAAACTAAGGTAAATGCAGTTCAAAGTATTTCAATGGGTGTTTCAACTTTTATGCATAACTCAGCCATTTTTTTTATTTTTACAGCAAATTTTCAACATGGAAGTTAACAGTATGATTGTTATTATGCAACTCCTGCCTGAAAGGTGATTTTGCAGTTGGCTGGTGATTTCACCTTTTGGGCAGGATTTGACAATTTTTCCTGACCTTGTTCATGAGGTTGGGTTATAAGAATGCTATGTTGAAAATTTGGGTAAACATTATTAAAAATGGCAAAGTTATGCCCATTTGTTGCAATTTTGCTACACACGCTTATAACATTGGAAATTGTAGATATTTTGACCCCAAATTTCCAACATAGCCTTCTTATTACCCCCACCTCATGTATGTCACAGCTGTCATTTTTCAAATCATGTCCAAAATGTGTTTTTGCACATGTGGCACGAAATGGCATTTCAGTTGCGTGGAATTACATTTTGACTGGGATTCAAAAATGTTCTGTACTGGGTACATGAGATGGGGTAATAAGATGGCTATGTTGACAATTCAGCCACTGTTGTCCTATAAATGGAAGCACATGGCCCTTCCATAGCTACATATGTATACACATCTATGGAGGGATGGGAGTGCAGGGCCTAAAGTGTCCTTCACTCCCACACGTAATCAAGGATATGATTACTCTTTCAAAAACTGTAGATGGCTGAGAGCCCCTGTGTTCCAACAAACAAATGAGGCTATGATTACATTATCTCAAAAAGTAAGGAAATTCATGCAAAAAACTTGGTTAATGCATCAATTAGGGATCCCGCAACACCAGTTTGGAAATGTGCAGTTCGGGTTTCCAACCCTAACATCCCATCCCCACCATGCAGGCAGCAACAAGCATAGGGGATTGCCTTGGGATTGTCAACCCTAATGCTCACCCCATTCTCCTATACTGTAACCATCTCAGCTTACTTACACATGGAATTGGGTAAACGTTAGGGTTAACAACCCCAAGGTACACCCACTACACCTTTTGCTGCCTGCATGCTGGGGTGGAGTGTTAGGGTTGGAAACCATAGAGAGAGAGAGAGAGAGAGAGAGAGAGAGAGAGAGAGGAGATTATAGGGGCATAGTCATTCTCCTATAGTTAAGGTTTAGTAGCCTGTTTAATGTTAAACCTCAAATTTGCACATCAATAACTTTGCAACCGATGAATGCATTTGCATGAAATTTGGTATGCACTGTCCTGTGGGGTAGATTTCTTGACATTGCAAGTTTTGTTCTGGTCAGATGTGTGAATTCTAAGATTCAGATAGTGTAAAACAGTTAAAAGTCACCACTTTTTAGTTTTTTTCTCATTGCCTTGCGCCCAGATGGTGTGGAATTTTTGTGTGATTTTTTTATGGTAGAAATAACTTGGGTAATAGAACTGCCCAATATTTTTTTGGTACAAAATTGTTTATCTGTTCCAAAGTTATTCAGTTTAGTTCCCATTATTTCCTATGGGAAGTTCATTTTTCAGGATAAAGGTAAAACGTTTGACAAAGGATTTGATCTCATGAAAAAGGATTCATTCTCACAAGATCCATTCTTTTTTCATGAGGAAAAAAATACTTTTCTGCAAGCCACCATCTTGCTTTCCATTAAAAAAAAAATGTCATAAGTCACAAAAATTACATCCTGGAAAGAGCACAGCACATCTGCCTGGCTCACTGGGGTCCCCTTAGATGCAATCTGCACTTCACAGTTGCAGACATGCCCTGGAAATTATTATTTTTTTTAACTATTAAGAATCCTTTTTTGTGACTGTGTGAGATGAAAAAAGAATCCTTTTTTATATCACGAGACACAAAAAAGGATCCTTTTTCATGATGAGGGAAGAATCTTTACCCAGGATTCTGATTGCCCTCCTTAGTATTGTTATATATTTTCCTGGTGTCTAGTGGCACCTCCACCCTCTGATGTCCATCCCCATGGTTTTAAATATAACCCTGGTGTCTATTGGCACTACCACCCTCTGAGCACCATCCCAATGGTTTCTGACAGTTTCCCTGGTATCTAGTGGCACCCCCCCTCTGATCCCCATCCCCATGATTTTATAATAATCCCTAATGTCTAGTGGCAGCCCCAACCCTCCAATTGCCATCCCAATTGTTTTTTATGATCTCTGGTATCTAGTGGCAACCCCAACCCTCTGATTGCCATCCCAATTGTTTTTTTTAAATGAGCCCTGGTGTTTAGTGACACTCCCCTCTGATCACTGTCCCCATGATTTAATAATAATCACTGGCGTCTAGTGGCACCCCCACCCTCCAATCACCATCCCTATTGTTTTTCTCATGATCCCTGATGTCTAGTGGCATTCCCACCTTTCGATCTCCATCCCTATAATTCTTGTTTATTGCCCCCCATTATTTTATTAAACACAAAAACAAGAAAAAGTGGAGCTAACACCAGTGTGAGAACAAAGTTCATCCCAGACTCTTGGATATCTGATTCAGAGCTTTTAATGCTTAAAAACAGGAGCAATAACATCGCTACAAACAGCCAAACATTTTCAAGTTCCACTGAACTCTTTCTCAAGGCTTAATTGACCAAGTGTGACTCATCACCTTATATAGGGTAATACTTAAAAAACACAATTCTAATTAATTTAATTTAATTTAAGTGAAACACTACTTATAATCTGATGATTGATTATAGCATCACTAATACATTTCATAACTACTAGATATAGCACACCTTTATATAACATCATAATGTCTAAAAAGTGGTGGGATTCAAACAAATCTATGTAGCTAAATGTTCTATACATTCCTATAGTAATCTAAAAAATACATTTATTCATACATTATAACATATCTATAACTAACTATGTATACAAAATTAGTACAAAAAATCAGCTATATGAGATATTGTAACTTATGTTGTTAATTTATGTTTCTATTAATAACTTACATAATGTGCACATAGTATATACATTGTACTGAACATGCTGGAAAATGTACTGACAGTTATCAATTATTTTCTAAGAAACGGTTTAAGTTGAAATTTATCATTTATTCCTCCTTGCTCTTTCTTAATGGCTCCTAAAATATATTGTCAATAGGTTTTCTTTTTAAAAGAGTGTTGTCTCTATCACCTCCTCTTGGCAGAACCAAGGCTCTATCTATACCTGGAATTTAAAACTATGTTGCTTTCCATATTCCATTACATGTTGTGCTAAGGCATTAGTTTATTATTTTTTTTCTATAGCTCTTAAATGTTTACTAATTCTCAGTTTTAACTTCCTGGTAGTTTTTCCAATATAAATATTTTTACATGAACAAGTGGCCTTGTATATGACATAATCGGTATTACAAGCTATATAGTGTCTAATGTCAAACAATTTAGTCAGGCTACAATCTTGAAAATATTTTCCCTGTTTGTAAATGAGCACAAAACATCCAATTATTACATCTGAAAGTCCCCCATGGCAAGTTTATGCGATTTATTTCCTTGTTAGTAATATTGCTTTTAACTAATCTATCTCCTATATTTCCTCCCCTCTTTTAGATAACAGCTGGATAGTTATTTGTCCATTTGTCCAATGTTGAGTCCAACTGTAATATATGTCAGTGTTTATGAATAATGAAATTATGATGTTATATAAAGGTGTGCTATATCTAGTAGTTATGAAATGTCAAAAACACAAAAAGTAGAGCACACACACCTCCAATAACAAGGGCACCAGTCTATGTGGAAAACTTTAAACTTTTATTAACAAATCAATAACACATGCGCTTGGATGAAATCATCTTCACAGGTCAGTGAACACCTCCTGTGCTATATGGTTGTAAATGGTACCTGTAATCAAGCATCAGTTATAAGCAATGTTCCACTTAATGAAATTAAATTAATTAAAATTGTGTTTTTTTTAATATTAACCTATATAAGGTGATGAGTAGCACATGGTCAATTAAGCCTTGAGAAAGAGTTCAGTGGAGCTTGAATACATTTGGTTGTTTGCAGCGGTGTTATGGCTCCTGTTTTTAAGCATTAAAAGCTTTGAATCAGACATCCAAGAGTCTGGGATGAACTTTGTTCTCACACTGGTGTTAGTTCCGCATTTTCTTGTTTTTGTGTATAGTCTGATACGCAAGTAGCTTTGCCAATAGTCTGGTCACTGACCTGCTTGTCTTTTATGGACTTCCATTATTTTATTAAACTCTAGCCGACATTAGGGGCCTACTCCCTGTGTCAGCATTTAGAGACCCCTCAGCAGTGTGGGATACTGAGGAGCCCACCCCCAGTGTCCCGATATGTTTATTGGTACCTGCAAAAAGAAAACCATCTCCTGAAGTCTTTATTTTCACCTGAAACAAAATAAATGGTCCCCCACTGTTACTGCTGACCCCCTTCCCCCATTCTGACCCTCCCAATGAGCGCCACCACCTCACACCCCCTCTTACCCCATACTTACCACTGGAGGTCATATGCTGTTATCTTCTGTGGACTGGGACAGGTCTGCACTCTTCAAAGCTGAATTGCAAACTGAGGAATAAACGTAAGTGCCATATAATGTATTTCAATAGCATTTTGAACTTATGTTCATAACTTTGCCATTTTTTCTAATGTGTTCACCAAATTTTCAACATAGCCTTTTTGGGACCCTACCTCATGAACAATGCAACTGTTGTTTCATTATTCATGCCCAGAAGATGATTTCTTGGTCACTGCATGAAATCACTTTTTGGGACTGAATAACAACATTTGACCACTAGTTTTCATGGGGTGGGGTCCCAAAAAGGCCATATTGAAAATTTTGTGAAAAAAAAACAACCTAAAATGGCCAAGTTACGCAGTCCATTGAAAGTTTTTTCTGCACACGCATAGCTTTGGTAATTTTCAATATTTTGACTCCAAATTTTCAACATAGCTATTCTTTCACACCACCTCATGAACAGTACAGCTGTCATTTTTTACCTCCTGTCCGAAACATGTTTTCACACCTGTGGCATGCAATGGCATGTTGGCCCAGATTTGAAAATGTTCACCTATGGAGTTTATGAGGTAAGGTCATAAGAAGACTATGTTGAAAATTTGGGGTCAGAATATGAACAAATGCAAACATTATGACCATTCATTGCAATTTCACTATGCCCACTCATAACTTCAGAAATGTTAAATATTTTTACCACAGATTTTCAACATAGCCTTCTTATTACCCCACCTCATGTATGTCTCAGCTGTCATTTTTCAAATCCTGGCCAAAATGTGTTTTCACACTTGTGGCATGGAATGGCATTGCAGTTGTGCAGAATTACATTTTGGTGGGGATTCAAACATTTTCTGTACCAGGTATATAAGGTGGGGTAATAAGATGGCTATGCTGACAATTTGGTCACTGTTGTCCTATAAATGCAAGCGCAGGGCACAGAGGACCCTGTGCTTCCACAGCTACATACATATACACATGGAGGGGAGCACAGGGTCCTGCACTCCCACAGTAAAATAAGGATACTATCATACTATCTCAAAAAGTAAGGCAATAACTTGCAAAAAACTCCTCATCCTGGTGACCCCATTCTCATGGAGTCTACACATGTGACCTTATTTACAGATGGAATAGGGTGAGTGTAAGGCTTGAGAAGCCCAAGGCACACCCACACCTCTTTTCCTGCCTGGTTTGGGAGGGTGGTATGTTAGAGAAACCCTAATGCCTCATTTCCCAACTTTTGTTGCTTTGACCCTAACTATAGCATTAACAAGGTTTTTTGCAACTTGTGTGTGTGTGTGTGTGTGTGCGCGCATGCGCATGTGTGTGTGTATATATACATACATATACATATACATATAGATATATATGTGTGTGTGTGTGTGTATCTAGAGATAGATTTCATTTCATTTCATTTTTATTAGTTATACTGCAAAGGCTTGTGAACTTTGCTGCCCATTTACACAAGCTTCCAGTTACATACAACAATCATGAGACATGACATAGGCTAAAACATTTAACTTACAGTGAGGGTTAATACAACGGTACATAAAATCTGGATAACATAGTTTAAAGGGCAAGCCATGACCTAGCCTTGGTGAATTAACAAATACAAGATGACATTAAGCATTCAGTGAGGGATTAACAATAATATAATATAACAGTGGGAAACAAAAAACGTAGGTGCAATCTAAAAACTAGCCTACGTGGATTAAAAATACTACAAGTGCTAGAAAAAGAGGGTAAGTTCCAGAGGTGGATAACCAGAGGGTGAGGGGAAAAGAATGCAGATGGGGATTTAGATTAGGGCTGTACACGCAGGTGCAGGTGAGGGAGAAATGTCTCTTGATATTGTGTTTCAAGGCATTTGTGGAGGGACAGAGTTTTAGTTCCAGAGGGAGAGAGTTGAAGAGCTTGGGTCCCATAAAGGAGAGTGTTTTCTGGCCTTGAGTGGTCCGGCAGAAAGGAACAGTGAAAGAGAGAGTGGAGGACAGTTTAGTGGTCTTAGTGGTGGTGGCTGTCTGGAAGAGAGAGGTGAGGCAATCAGGGAGCAGTCCACGGGAGAGTTTGAAGAAGAAGGTGGCCATCTTGCAGTTGAGGAGGACGTCAAGGGAGGGCCGACTGGTGAGCTTATAAAGGTCACAATGGTGCGTGAGTTTAGGGAGACCAGAGGCAAAGCAGATAGCGTTGTGGTAGGAGCTTCCAAGTCTGGATAAATTTTTGATTGAGAGGCAGGGGAGGGAGACAAGTGAATCATAGTCAAAAACAGGAAGGAGGAAGCTGGAGACTAAGAGGAATTTGGATTCCCTGTTACAGCAATGCTTAGTTCTGTGGAGGATACAGAGGTATTGGTGGGCTTTTTTGATTGTGAGGCTAGTGTGAGCATCAAAATTGAGGTGGCTATCCAAGGTACTTGAATTCACCGACTCTTTCAATGGAGTTACCAAGGTTGTCAACAACCGCTGCCGCAACAAACACCCAGATTGAACTCCTTTACCAACACAGGGACTGCCTCCCCCACGCCCTTAGGCTTACCATTACCTCATCAATACTGTCCCTAGTGGACTATGGGCTCCCTGTATACGGGGCAGCAGATAACTCTGCACTCCAGAAAATCCAGGTCTCCTTAAACAAGGCCTGCAGGCTCCTAACTGGTGCATCTAGGCTCACTCACACCTGCTCCCTCTATACCTCTGCCAATCTTCTCAACCTCGATGAAAGGCTCTGCTACCAGACCTGCATACTGCCAAGAAAATACTGCTCAGACTCTCCCCCCCAAGGTCACTGCCTCTCTTCATCCTGCCACCCCCACTATCTCCACCCGCAACTCAGAGAAAGCACCACTGGTTGTGCCCAGGGTAAAAACCTCCCTTGCCCTGAGATCTTTCCACTACAGGGCCCCCACATGGTTTAATACACTCCCAAACACCATCACTAGTGCACCCAAGATCGCCCACTTCAAAACCACTCTTCCACAACCACCTCTTCAATATCCAATCCTGTAACTGCAACTAACATTTCACTCTCTCACCCACTCTGATCCAAATTCTCTGACAAAGTCCATTATGGATTGCAACCTTCGACAATAATACCAAACCCATGAATAGGACTGACTACTCTATTTAGATGCTTTCTCAAGCTAATAATGTCTTTCTGCTGTGATGATGTAAATATCATCATCCAAATACTGTAAATAATGTCTGTAAATATCTACATCCAAATACTGTAAATAATGTCTGTGACAAATGTCTGTAACACTTGCTTAATGTAAGTGTTGTTATACCCTGTTTGTATTAGTTTCTGTCTTACATGTGGCGAGGTACCTTTGTAAATGAGCCTCTGGCTCAAAGGTTGTAAACCCGATATATCAAAAATAAATAAATAAAGCCAAGGGGTTTGCAGGGGCTGGAGAAAACCATGAACTTAGTTTTTTTTAGAGTTGAGTACAAGACCTTTGTACATGAACCAGATGTGAAGTATGCTGAAACTGAATTGGAGTTTGTTAATAAGAGCGTTGAGGTTTCTGTCCTGACAGAAAAGGGCTACATCATCAGCATAGAGAATTAGTTCAGAGGAGGTGCAGATGTCAGGCAGGGAGTTAATGACTAGAAAGAAGAGAAGAGGGCCCAGGATGGACCATTGGGAGATGCCATATTTGATAGTGCAGGATTCAGAGAGGACACCACCAATAATGGTGTTATGGAATCTGCCCATTAGATAATCCTTGAACCAGAGGCAGACCTCAGGTGAGAAATGGAGGCCAGCCAGGGTATGGAGGAGGACTTCATGATCAATGAGGTTGAAGGCTTTGGTGAGGTCTACAAACAGCACTGGTGTAGAGGCCTTCATTGTTAGCATTGTCTATGGAGTGGGTGAACCTGATGAGGGCAGTTTAGGTATTGTGTCGAGCATGGAACCCATGCTGGGCCTCTGTGAGCAGGTTGTATCTGGAGAAGAATTCTGTGGCTTGCTTGTGGAGCACTTTCTCTAAAATTTTGGAGAGAGGGGCAAGGAGGGAGATGGGATGTTAGTTGGATACTAGATCCTTTGAACCATATTTGTGAAGAGGTTTAATAATGGCGCACTTCCATGCTTTCGGGAAGGACCCTGTGCAGAGGGAATGGTTGAGGATGTTAGTGAGAGGGATGGCCAGGGAGTCACAGACAAGACACAGAACTCTGATGTCAATGTTGTCAGTGCCCTTGGATGGTCTAGGGTCATTTGTTCTGATTAACTTGACCACTTCATCAGGCATTCAGTACCTGAAATGGAACTTTGGGTGAGAGACTGGGAGGGGTGCAGGGGTAAATGGGGTAAGGGTGGAGCTGGGCTTGTACTGGTTGAGGTCACCAAAGTATTCACTGAAAAGGGAGGCTATTTCACTTGGCTCAATGGTGGTTGTCCCTTTGGAGGTGAGACAAATATGTTCTTTGGAAATTCCCCTACTAATAAGGTTGTTAAGAATGTTCCAGGACCTCCTAGGGTTCCCCTGGGCAGCACGTTGTTTTTCCAAGATGAAGGAGGATTTAGCAGATCTTGTGGAAGATGTGCACCTGTTCCTGAGGGTTTTGAAGTCTTGGGGGTGTTGGGGGGGTTGTGTTTTCTGTATAACTTCCAGCTTTGGTCCCTATCCCTCATCAATTTGCGAAGCTTGGGGATGACCTATTCTTAATCTGGATTTTTTTAAGTGGGATGAAACTGTTGCAGATGGCAAGGAACTTATTGTTATAGGCTTTGAGCACTTTGCAGATGCCAGAAATGTTTTCAGTGAAGGACCAGTCTTGGGCTAGGGCAGCTTTGGAAAACTCGGAGGCATCCAGCTTCTTCAATTGCCTGGTTTGGATGAATTTGTGTGGGCGGGGGTATTGTGGACTAATGGCACAAAACAGCACAGTGGTCACTGACTGAGTCAGGAAAAATTCCAGAAGTGGTGATATGGGAGGGGTGTGAGACCAGGACCCAATGAATGAGGGACTAAGATACAGTTTTGTAGTTGGTTCTGGTAGGTTCAGTGATGAGCTGGTGTAGGCCAAGGCCAAGTGTGGATTCCTTGGTGGAGTCACAATGAGGGGACAGCCAGTTTAGGTTGAAATCCCCTAGGATGATCAAATCTCTCCCTTGGGGGGGGGGTCTTGATATCGAGGAAGAGGTCGAGATCATGGAGTGAGGAGGAGGGTGGCAGGTATACCACACTGACTGTGACCATTTTATCCACTCCAAGGAGGAGATTAATTGAGATGGTCTCAAGGGAGGAGGTGGGGAGTGGGGAGTCAAATTTGGTGACAAGGAGGTGATCAGCGACACAGATGAGGCAGCCTCCCCCAGGCTTCCCTAACCTGTCTTTTCTAAAGACTGAGTAACCTTCAAGGAGGATTTCAGTGGGAGAGATGTCCTCCTTTTGCCAGGTTTTGGTGAGGGCAGTGACATCAAAAGCATTATCTGTCACCCAGGACTCGATTAAGGTTTTTTTTGCCAAAAGGCTTTGCACGTTAAAGTGAGCAAAAGTGAGGTGTTTAGTGGGTTTGGAGGAGGAGTGAGGGCTGAAATCGGTAGAGGGTGTGAGGCCAAGGTTGTGGTGAATGGAGCCTGAGATGAGGAGTAGTAGTAGGATGAGTCTTAAGTGCCTGCAGTTCGCAAGTGAAGGTAACTTGGTGGAGTATAGCCTGGTGTAGTGGTGGGTGAAAAAGATATGGCTGTGGTAGGAAGGAGAGAGATCATGGAACAGGCAAAGGCTGATGAAGGGGCTCAAGTGGGGAAGGGCAGGGACGGATTTGGATGCACAAGTGGGGGTGGGGGAAGGAGGCGAGGAGGTGTGGGATGAGGGAAGAGTGAGAGAAATGAGGGAGGGTGGAGAAGGATTTGGGGCAAAATGGTGGGGGAGGGATGGGAGGTGGGAGGGGCAGGGTGAGGGAGTTGAGCAGAGAGGGGCAGAGGGGAAGAACAAGGAGTAAGAGTAAGTAGGGGAGGTGGAACCACTTAGAGCACTCCATGCTGGCAACCAGAAAGAGGGAATGTGACAGGACAGTAATGAGTGAGGGAATAGGGAAGTAGGGTACAAAGGTGAGTGTGGTAGAAGAAACTATGCCCAGGGTAGAGCAGTGGTAAGGCACTGGTAGTGGGAGGCTGTTGGAAAGAGCATATGATTAAGATAGGGCAGTCAGCAGTATTTCACAAATCTGAGTACAAGACAGGACTGCCCCATTAAGAAGTTGCAGGAAAGGTGAGCCCCTTTAAGAAGCTGTTGTAATTGACTAGTATGAGGCCTCAGGGGTTGGAGATCAGTGGGGAAGTGTATTTAATAAAGGGGGGGGGTGGTCCAAAAACCTGTCCAGAGAGTAGTAGAGCAAGGCAGTGGCCATGCTGTGATTTGAAAAAGGCACCTTGAGCACTTGCTTTTTCAATGGGGATCTACAGCATCCAATCAGGACGCAGCCACAGTCCCCAAGAGCCAGTCCAATTGTGGGGATTGAAGCCTGGCAGCTGCGGGCTAGGAGCTGACCAATCATACCTGCTTTCCTTGGTTGGGGAGGGCGGGGGCGTGGCCACCAGCAGGGATCAGCGCCGGGGCTACTTGGCTGAAGTGGAGAGCCTGATTTGGGCTTGTGGCTAAAAAACAAGCAGAAAAAGGCGGGCCGTTAGTTTAAAAAAAAAAAAAAGACAAAGCTCAGATAAATTGGAGGGAGGGCCCCGGACAATTTAGTGCTCAGGGAAGAAGTAGGTGCAAATAGTAGGCATGAAGGGAGAGAAAGGATTCCTGCAAAGAGGTTTGGTCAAAGGTGCCAGATAGGAATTTAGCAAAACAAAAGGCTGGTTCAGGAGGTTGATGGAGAGGAGGCAGGGGTCCAGGAGCAGAGGTAGAGAAGATGGCCAAAGGTGCCAGCCAATATTTAAAAAAATATGCTGGTTCGGAGGGGACAGGGAGAAGGAAGCAGGGGTTCAGGTGCTGTCAGAGAAACAGTGTGAGGAACAGAGAAAAAGAAATGCAGAAGGGAAAAGAATAAGTGGAAGAGGGGAACAGAAAAGGCAGTCCGAGGAGAAATTAGGGCAGCTGTAATGGGAACAGAGCATGGCAGAAAGACAGCAGGCAGTAGGCAGTTGTTCAAGCTATCCTACAATATTGGGAAATTAGTTCAGCAGTAAAAAATTCAGTAGTACAAGCAGTTAACTGTATAGACATCAGGCAATCAGTTAAAGTTAGCTATAACTCTGCTATACTCTGGAAGGCAAATCCTACATATACAGTACAGTAGTTTAAAGGTAAAATGTTGCTGGAGAAGATAGATAGATAGATAGATAGATAGATAGATAGATAGATAGATAGATAGATAGATAGACAGACAGACAGACAGACAGACAGACAGACAGACAGATAGATAGATAGATAGATAGATAGATAGATAGATAGATAGATAGATAGATAGAATTACCTATGTAAGGACATAGACAGGTTGGAGAAGGTTCAGAGGTGTACAACAAAGATGGTACATGGATTGCATCAAAAGTCCTATGATAACTGGCTGAAGGACTTGAATATGTACTCCATGGAGGAGAGGAGGGGGGGAGAGAGGGAATATGATAGAGACATGCAAGTATCTTACAAGGAGAAACAGGGTTCAGGAATACACTATTTTCCAGCAAAAAAGATGTTCCAGGACTAGAGGGCATGGGAAGAAGTTGGAGGGAGGGTGATTCAGAGGAAACGTGAGGAAGAGTTTCTTCACAGAAAAGGTAATGGACAAATGGAACACCCTGCCAGAGGAAATGGTGGGGGCTGAAACAATCATGGGATTTAAGAATGCATGGAATAGACATAAGGGAATTCTGGAGGCCAGGGGTGAGGTGCAACAGACTTCTAGAAAAACGTAAAGAGAACCTACAAGCTCAAATGGGCAGACTGGGTGGGCCATAGGCCCTTATCTTCTGACAGTGTCTATGTATCTATGTATTTATGACAGATAGATAGATAGATAGATAGATAGATAGATAGATAGATAGATAGATAGACAGACAGACAGACAGACAGACAGACAGACAGACAGATAGATAGATAGATAGATAGATAGATAGATAGATAATTTTAGGCATATCTAAACTGTCCTGAGGAAGTGGTCAATTATGTATGTAAGACCATGAAATGTTGACTAATTTGTGGCGATATGCTAAGTCTGTGGCAAGGAAGAAATCTAAATTACCAAATAAATATAACAGTGAGTGGGTCATTTTGATCCACTGTGACTGGTTAAAAAAACCTTGTGGTCAGCAATGCATGTTATATTACTCTACATTACTTATGGCAGGTGGTATTGGTGTGCCGCTGTTGGGGACTGGAGTGTTTGTGAAAGTGTGACAGAGTCTGCAACTCATAAGACCACTCTCATAAGAAACTGGTTAACAGACAGGAGACAGAGGGTGGTGGTAAATGGGGTATAATCTGGGGAGAGAGAGGGGGTGACTAGTGGGGTACCACAGGGATCAGTACTAGGACCAGTCCTGTTCAATGTCTTCATTAGTAACATTGCAGAGGGGCTGGAAGGAAAGGTCTGCCTGTTTGCAGATGACACCGAGATCTGCAACAGGATGGATACTCCAGAAGGGGTGCAGAAAATGAAGAGGGACCTGGAGAAGCTTGAAAGATGGTCAGAGAAGTGGCAACTGAGGTTCAATGCAAAGAAGTTCAAAATAATGCACCTGAGTAGAGGGAGCCCTGGGGAGTGCTACAGGTTGGGGTGGGAGGAGCTGACTGTCACCAGTGAGGAAAGAGAACCAGGGGTTATCATCTCTGATGACCTTAAGGTATCAAAGCAGTGCACAAAAGTGGCCTGGAGGGTCAGTGGCATGCTGGGGTGCATAGGCAAGGGTATGATTAGCAGGAGGCAGGAGGTGGTGATGCCATTGTATAAAAAATTGGTAAGGCCTCACCTGGAGTACTGCTTGCAGTTTTGGAGGCCACACCTGCACAAGGATATAGATAAGGTGGAGACTATCCAGAGAAGAGCAACAAAGATGGTGCAGGGCCTGCACCACAAAACATATGAGGAGAGACTAAGGGACCTCATATATATTCACTAGAGGAGAGGAGACAGCAGGGGGACATGGTTGAAACATTCAAGTACCTCAAGGGCATAAACAAAGCGAAGGTGGGGGACCTTTTCCAATGTAGAAAAAGTACTAGAACAAGGGGGCACAATATGAAATTGGAAGGGGGTAGATTAAGAAGTAATGTAAGGAAGTTTTTCTACACAGAAAGGGTAGTCGACACTTGGAATAGTCTGCCACAAGAGGTAGTGGGGGCAAGCACAGTGAAGGGGTTTATGCATGCCTTGGACAGGCACATGGGAAGCTTGAGAGTGGAGGGAGTGATGAAAAGCCTTTGATCACATAGAGTCAATGGCCACATACAATGTACAGGGCCTACAGGCAGACTGGATGGGCCTAACGGTCCTTGTCTGCCAACAATGTCTATATTTCTATGAGGCCCAGAGCTGAACTAAAGTAATAGTTAATATTCATTGCTGTGCTTATGGATAATACTACCCCCATACACCCACCCTCATATTCTCTGCATTACCTTAATTCTAATTATTTATTCTCCCAGGAAAAGTAGATTTTCAATCTACCACCCCAAATAAAAATAAAAACAAATTAAACTAAATTAAAAATTAGAACATTTCACAATATCATGGAGACTTTTTTCTTTTTTTTTTTTTTTTTTTTTTCATATTTTAAAGTTTGTGGCATTCATTGAACTTTGAACACAGCTGCTACCTGTTGGACTGGAGAATGGGCAGTCAGACGGTCTCATTCATGGTGGGTGGGGGCTTGGGGTGATTGGACTTAATTAACTGATAATGACTCTGTATGAGTAGCACACATGGTCATTTTGAGTTTGCTGGTAGTGACAGTCTAAAAGTCATTATGGTGTCACCAGGATGAGGAGAACAAATATTTTGTCCTGTGTTCACAAAAGAAGAAGTTGAGGGACCACAGCTAGGCATCATGAACAAAAATGGGAAGAAGATGGACACCAGTCCATTTACAGAAGAGAGAGCCCTAAAAGAACTCACAAAACTGAAAGTGGACAAGGCAATGGGACCAGATGGGATGCATCCTAGAATATTAAGGGAACTATGGGAGGTGCAGGCACCACCACTGGCAGAACTGTTCAACAAGTCACTCGATATGTGTGTGGTTCCGGAGGACTGGAGGAGGGCAGATGTAGTCCCTCTTCACAAAAGTGGCAGTAGGGAGGATGTTGGAAACTACAGATCAGTCAGTCTCACCTCTATAGTGGGGAAGATTATGGAATCACTGCTTAAGCAAAGGACTGTGGAACACCTTGAATCCAGCAGAGCACAGGATCCGAGACAGCATGGATTCATAGTGGGAAGGTCATGTCAAATAAATCTAATTGATTTCTTTGACTGGGTGATTAAGGTCGTGAATCAGAGCAGAGTAGTGGATGTGGCCTACCTGGATTTCTGTAAGGCCTTCGATACCATTCCACATAGAAGATCTGTGAACAAGCTGGGCAGCCTGGCAGTGGGTCACAAGGTGTTGAACTGGGTTAGGAACTGGTTGAGTGATAGAAGACAGAGGGTCATGGTTGATGGTGCTCAATCTGAGGAAAGGAGGGTGACCAGCAAGGTGCCACAGGGATCAGTCCTGGGCCCAGTCCTGTTTAATGTCTTCATAAGTGACATTGCGGAAGGGCTGTAAGGGAAGGTGTGCCTCTTTGCAGATGGCACTAAGATCTGCAACAGGGTGGACACTCCGGGAGGGGTGGAAAAAATGAGGAAGGACCTAGGTAAACTGCAGGAATGGTCCAGAGCATAGCAGTTGAGATTTAATTCAAAAAAGTGCAAAATCATGCACTTGGGGCACAAGAACCCAGGGGAGGATTACATGATGTGGGGGGGGACTTATGGTCACCAAACAGGAAAGGGATTTGGAAATAATCATATCTGATGACCTAAAGGTGTCCAAACAATATACCAAGGCTGTGCGGAGAGCCAGTGGGATGCTGGGGTGCATAGGGAGAGGTATCACCAACAGAAGGAAGGAGGTGGTGATGCCACTGTACAGATCATTGGTGAGGCCTCATTTGGAATACAGTGTCCAGTTCTGCATGCCGCATCTCTGTAAGGATGTAGGCAGGGTGGAGGCAGTTCAAAGAACAGCAACAAAGATGGTGCTGGGTCTGCACCAAAAGTCATTTGAGGAGTGACTGGGAGACCTCAATATGTATGCCCTGGAGGAGAGAAGAGGCAGGTGAGATAAGATAGAAACTTTCAGATATCTAAAAGGCATAAATAGGATACCAGATGGTAGCATCTTTTAGAAAAGAAGATGTCCAGGAATGAGGGGGCATGACATGAGGTTGGAAGGGGGTAGACTAAGGGGTAAGGTGGGGAAGTATTTCTTCACAGAAAGGGTGGTGGATGCATGGATAGACCCCTAGCAGAGGTGGTGGGGTAAACACAGTGGGGGAATTCAAGCATGCATGGTACAGGTATAGGGGAACCCTAGCAACAGGAACAAGGAGATAAAGTCAGAGCTCAAGTACAGTCTGCGGCTTTTATGGTAGGCAGGAAAAATGGGCAGACTAGATGGGCCTAGTGGTCCTTATCTGCCATCAATTTCTATGTTTCTATGACTTGTGCTGGTGGTGTACTTAAGTAGTCCATGTGTTGCTGCTGCTACTGCTGCTGCTGCTGCAGTGAGTCTGACTATAGTGGCAGTGCCAGCAGGTGTCTGAGGAGAAATTCCACCACAAGGTGTACTAGTGGGAATAGTAGTAAATGCCACACGTTGGACATGGGAATAATCAAATTAATAGTAAATGTTTATATGTGGTAAGAGTTGTGAGTTGTTGGTAAGACTGAGTTTGAGAAAGGCTAAGAATTCAAGATTCTTTGAATCTAGCCTTGAGCGATGTAGTGAGGCAATGTCCCCAGTGGTACTGAAACATCTTTCTGAAGCAACCAATGTTGTATGGCACCTATAACTACATAAAGACTTTAGCCAGTCAGGCCAAATGACTTGCCTGTCTGTCCCGAATTTGACTGGATCAATATTTCTGCTAGACAGTGGTTCTGCTAGATAGGTCTGCATCATGTACTCTGTTAGCAAGTCTGAGTCCCCCACCAAAATGTCTGAGTGGCACCGACATTCAGTATCCAAAAGCTCCCACATGTCCTTGGTTATCTTAGCATTATGTCTATTTGAGCAAAAAAACTATGACAGGGTGTGGGTGATGCTGGGTTTGCTCATGCCTGGTGTGGTTCGGTCACAAGGCCGCAGGCTGAGTGACCAAACCACACAAGGCGTAGTAAATCCCAGCATCACCCACACCCTGTAGTGCTTTATTGTGATTATATAGTGGCCCCTTCTCTTTTTGTATAAAAACATTAAAGAAAATTATTTTTTTTGCTTGTTTAACTATTTTTCTTTTCATTTATTCTTGCCTCACAAAAACTAGTTCCCTTTTGCTAGGTGGAATATTGAGAAGATGCCCTTTTTCCCCTGCAACTGAGACAGTCATATGTTTAGTGCAGTGCAACTTAAATTTTCTATGTTGTCATTTGGTTTAATTTTTTTCTCCATCTAATCACATAATAGAAATGGATGCCAGAGGAGATGAGCAGCTTGGAGAGTGAGAGGCAGGATGTCACCATTGTTGCTTTACAGTAGGTAGGACTCAGGGAGCTGATGCTGAATGTTGCTTGCAGGATGCTGCAGCTCCAACAGTGGGAGATGGACTGGGAATACAATTTTAGGGTTCTGTTTTTTTTTTCCTATCTGAATAACAGAGACTACAGATGACAGCCATGAGCATCTGGGAGAGTGAGAGGCAGCATGTCAGCACTTTTTGGTAACTACAAGAGCTGACGTCGACTTACTTCCAGAGTTTTGGTGAACTGCGAGGTGGGGCGGTTGAAGCTCTCAGTGTGGGTCTGAGTGCCTTTTTTTTTTCTTTATTGAAGGAGACTGGAATGGCCACACAAACAAACACAGGGAGCCAGGATACATCGCTGAGTGATCTGTGGTGGGTTTACATTTATTAGATATGACTCCCAGACAAACTGAATGGTTGGTCGAGCATCCGTCTGTAGCCGAGAGGGGCGGAACACAACACAGTGGTCTGACTATGGCCTGCATTTTGTTTTGGAGGTACATCACATTTTTGAAGATTAGACACTGCAGTACTTGTATTTCACAAAGATAAAATGTTTTCTCATCTTTAAAGTGGGTTTGGGGACTCGTGGGGTCTGTCTGCTGAAACCTGATTGCACGTTTGAATGTTGCAGTACTGCATTGTGGTTTAGTGGGTCATTTAAATGGCGGAGATAGTGTTTTGGTTTTTGGGGTCAGATTTGTCTAGATTGTGAACCGGCTGACTGGCACCTTTTGCGTGAGTAATGCCAGAATTTACCATGGGCAGTAAGGTGTCAATCAGCCAATCAGAGTCTCCCATTTAAAAGTGCCATTGTATAATCAAGTCTTTGATGTCTTCTCCTCACAACTGCCAATAACACCTTGACAGGACAGAAGAGGAGGAGCAGTATGACCAGGAAGTTGTGGACACACATTCTTGCTGGTTAATTCAAGCTGTTTTTGCTGCTCCAATCTACATCAACACAACAGGTTCTGTCTGGTATACTCTTTATGTCCAGGGGGAATGTACACATCTGTATATCTTGGATCCAGTTGCACTGTCATTCCGAAGTGTGTGTGTGTGTTTGTGATCTAATGCTGTCAGCCCTGTCTCCAAGTTGTATAAGGAACATCTCTGCCACTTCTCTGAGTATTGCAACCTGCTGCTGTTACTAATGCTGCTTCAGTGTGATGACTCAGATGAACTAGTGGTATTACTTCCTCCTCTGCCACCATCATCACAGTCATCGTCACCACTGCCAAAAGTGCCATGGCTACCTTGAACACCAGCCTTGCTTCACTGGGTTTCCGTAGAAGATTATAAATACCAGCATGGATGGCATTTAATTAGACTCACCATAGTAAGGATGGTAATAAGAGTTGTTGATTCTGCACTGAAATATTTGGCAGCTTGTTCATATGGTTGTCGAAGTGGAATAAACTTTTGCAGAACACACCATTGCACTCGTGATGGATATTCCCCACAAGCTACATCCTCAGATTGTATTGTCTGGAACACATGTTTCTGTGCCATGACTTTCTCTACCGTATGAAAGAGGCAGTTACACCATGTGGAAATCTGTTAATTATGCAACACTGTAGAACATTGTAATTCTGCTAGTAAGGAGGAACCCAGCATTTTGGAGGGTAATGATGGACATGTCTTGTGATGTACCATAAAGTATTAAATGTTTGTTTTAACTGTGCATGTTTATCAAACACATGACTCACAACCAGATTTAGTGCATGTGCACAACAAGGTGCATGATGGAAAGCCCCATTGTCCATTGCCTTAAGCATGTTACTGTCCTTGTCTGTCGCAAACATGACCACCTTCAGATCTTGAGGGTGTATCCAGATGTCTGGAAGTGATTGGAAGAAACATAGAATGTTTTTTCCACTGAGCTTCTCCTCCATTACTGACACACTTAGCAAGGAAATCCCTCTTTTGCTGTGCCTCTGTGGGGCTGTCTTCTTCAATATAACTGCTGCAGAGGCTGATGGTGGTGGAAGAGGGATAGGAGGGTATGAGAGGGGTGGTGCTGATTGATTTGGAGACAACCCACTAGGCAGTTTGACTCTGGAAGCTTTGGTTTACACTACTGCTCTAGAGATCACCAGTGAATTGCACATAACCCTCCTCTACCTCCCACAGAAGTGTTACTATCTGCATGTGTACTACCTATAAAAAAAAGTCCTGGCCCATTGGCTCAGTGGTTGGATTTTTGCTTGTGATGCCAGGGACCCAGGTTCAGGAGTGGACCCGGGTCACTGGAGGGTTAGTCAAGGGAGAAGGCTTGAGTGTCCAATGACTGCTCACCTTCTCCAGGAGGGAGGGTGGGGATGCAGTCCGGTGCCTACTGACTCCTGTTGGAGACCGTGAGTATAACAGTGCACTGAGCAACTAATTGGGGGGGGGGCTGCAGACGTTGGCGTATGCCTTGACATTATGGTATGCTGCGCCCCCAAGGGAGAAAAGGGAAAATTCTCCTTTGCTCAACCGGGTGACAGCCATCTGGTCCCTCTGCCACCAAGAGTGCCCTGGTTGGGCCCCAGAGACCACCTCAGCAGCACCCATAGGGCCAAGTAGTAGTTGTGCTGGATGGCCCCAATCGGCGCCTTTCTCCTCAGAGGAGGAGATCCCATCTGGTGAAGGGTTATACCAGATTACCCTGAGGGTGGCTGCCATTTGAGGTGGTGGACAGTGGCAATGGGCAGAGGTGCGAGCAGTAGGGGAACAAGACACTGATGGCCTGAAGGAGAGGCCGACGGAGGAGATGTTGGGAGGATAAAGAGATAACAAAAAAAAGTGAGAAAATGCCACAAAAATATGAAGCATGATGGGGTGTTGTATTTAGCCTTCACTTCATGCAGGGACCTTTGAAAACCAGTGTCTTATGTCATGGAGAATGACTGAAGACCAAGGGGCATCATCTCTTCGGTGAGTTGTGTGATTCACATGGAACTTGAGTGAACTGGTGACAGGTAAGTACATGTATATAATGTCTCAGGCAGTATAGTTTGTACAGTTGTAACAAATTCAGGAGCAGTGCTAGTGGGCATACAGTATGCTGGACCCAGTTACAGCTGGTGGTTGGACTGCTTGTGAAGCAGTGCCAGTACCTGGGCACGTGAAACTGAATGCTGCAGATACATTGGTGCCTGGATTACTTAAACAAATTTCTTCTCCTTTTATGGATCATGTGAATTCCCCTGCCGTTTTGCCTCCCCATGTTGTATTTCCCATTTCTGCTGCCTTAGTCTCTTGCTCCTGTTCTGACAGGTCCAGTTCCATATCCTCTCCTTTGGCACTCTCCATGACACCCTGCTTTGCTGGCAGTGCTACACACTTGCTTTAGTAGAATTGCAGGGACAGTATACGTCACTATGTCCCTCTCACCACTGCTCCCATGAAAACCTATACTTTTTCCTCTGGTGAAAAGATAACTGTAGTGTCTGTGCCAGACCCAGACTCAGTATCACCTTCCTTGTGTAATGAATGAGTACAACCTTTGGCCTGTTTGGTGCCACTGCTGATGTGTACCTTTAGGGCTGTTGGGGGAGTATTATATAGTGATTCATGGTTGACTGGCAATGTCGATGATGCCCATGAATATGTGACTGTGACAGCTGCTGTGATATTGTTCATGCAGGACAGACAACGGGAGGGCATACCTTTACTTTTCTGGATGGATCACTCAGGCAGGGGAACAGAAACCGGAAACAATTGAAGGAGGAACAGGGAGAAAACAACCGGCTTGATTTTCAAACACTGATGGAACGCTCGCATCAAGCCCTGCATTAAACTCTGTCCCTGGTGCAGCTGCGCCAAACAGATCTTGCGCAACTGCACTCGATTTTGGTAGGTTGGGCGCAGTTGTGACACTTTACCCAATTTATGGCAGCTTGCACCAAATACTAAGGCTTATACTGAGGCATGATAAGAGCTAAGAGGCTTGCACCCATAATGCTCCATTTAGTTGTAATAATTCATTGTGCCACCACTCATCAAGTAATGATCCAATTTCTTTTGGAATTCAGTTTTTGTATTACTAATGATTATATCCAAAGGTAAGGAATTCCATGGGTTAATAATGTGTTGTGCGAATAATTTTATTTTTATTGTTTTAAAGTTTTTTACTGATAGTTGAAGTGGATGTCTTCGTGTATTTTGATGTATTTGTTTGAACTCTAAGTTCTGTTATTAAGTAAGGATCCTATAAAATGTGATACAGTGTAATTAGGTCACCCCTCAACCTTATTTGTTCTATCATAAGGTTTAAATATGCTAACCTATCTTTGTACAAAAGATCTTTAATGGAGCTTATTGTTTTTGTTGCCCTACATTGCATTTTCTCCAAATTAAGACTGTCCCTTCTTTTGTATAGACTCCAAACTGGGGTAGCATAATCCAGATGTGGGTGGACCTGTGCTCTATACAGTGGAAAGATTATGCCTTTTTCTCTTGATGTTATGTTTCTTTTAATTGGCCACAGTACCCTGTTTGCATATGCAATAGCTTCCAAGGTCTAAGTAGCTTGTTTTAATTTATCTGTGACAATGATTCCAAGGTCCTTCTCATTGGTAGATTTCATTAGTGTTGTTCCACATAGACTATAGGAGTGCCTTTTTTTCTTATTCCCAACGTGCCTGACCTTACACTTGTCAGCAATAAAATACATCTCCCATTTAGTGGCCCACATTGATATTTTATCCAGATCGCCCTGTATTAGTTCATGGTCACCAACAGAATTGCATACATCACAGAACTTAGTATCATTAGCATGTTTAGTTGACCTCGATGTTAGGTCCTTAGTTAACTCAGAGATGAATATGTTAAAGAGCAAAGGCTCCAGCACTGATCCCTGCGGGACTCCATTGGCTACAGTGACTTCATTTGATCCATAGCCTCTAACTGTCACACACTGCGACCTATTATTTAACCAGTTTGAGGTCCAGTATATCAACTTGTTGTTTATAGTCTCCTTCTGCATTTTTTGAATTATTGCCCAGTGTGGTACAAGGTCAAACACCTTAAGAAAATCAAGATACATGATGTCATATGGCAGTCCTTTGTCCAGGGTGCTACTTATTTTTTTCATAAAAACACAGCATGTTGGTAACACAGGAGTTACCTGGCATAAAATCATGTTATCTAAGTCCTTATTGATGTTAATGCTGATCATATTTTTAATAATGTTCTCAAGAATTTTCCCTGGGATCGATGTTAGACTATTGATCTAAGTCCTTACTGATGCTAATGCTGATCATATTTTTAATAATCTTCTCAAGGATTTTCCCCAAGATTGATGTTAGACTAGTAGGTCTATAATTGTTTGGGTCTTCTTTATTTCCCTTCTTGATGACTGGAGTGACATTTGCTCTTCTCCAGTATTCTGGGATCTGAACTGTATTAATAGAGCCCTCATAAATAATTTTTAATGGGGTAATTATACTAGTCAATGTGATCTTGAGTATTTTTAGCATTAGTTTGTACTTTGCCCAAAGTACAGGTTCCTTGGCTTTTTTGGTATCTTTAATAAACTCTGTTCTTTGTAGTAATTAATCTTTCAACTCTGTTTGTTAACCATTTAGGCCTGTATCACTCCATTACTGTATTTTTTTTAAATTTAGGGATGAATTTGTTACAGATTTCCAGTCTTTTATTGTTGAAATCTTCCCACATATCATTAATTCCCTGGTTCTTCAGTATTTGTTTATTTAGGAGTTGGCAACCGGGAAAGGCACACAGAGCCAGGGATCATTTCCAGGTGTGACCTGGGGGAAGGGAAAAAAGGAGGAACAACTTATATAGCAAAACATGGATACAAATTACTTATCAAAATCATGGATATAGGCATAAAAATACAATACAACAAATGCAATGTATTTTATCCAGTTCATTATTTCTACTGGTCATGTTGGCTTTTTCATATAGGAAGATCTCAGTAATGCTTTCAGTTTTCTGTTGGGATGTGTTAGCATTAAACAAAATAGTGTGATGACCACTGTTTCCCAAAGGGGGCCCAGTATAACATGTATTGATTTTAACATTCTCTGATGCTAGAACCAAATCCAGAATATTCCCTCCTCTTGTGGGTTCACATATATATTGTTTTAACCCAAAATGATGGGTTGCAATAATGAGATTTTTACCAGCAGGTGAATGGGCAGTGAACTTTTCCCAATGTCTCCCAAATTAAAATCCCCCACAAGTAAGATATCACCTAATTTGTTAGCTGTTTCAAGTTCTGCTAGTATTTCAATATCCCTTCATAAGGGCAACATGATTAGGGCACACGGAACAAAGGCGCCCAGGACTTTAGGGTGCAGTCTGCTATGCCACCTCCACCCTGGTATGCTTGGGTGGAGGTAATTACATATTTTTCCTGGGGGGTGCAGGGGCAAATCCCCCTGCTTCAAAAATGCACACAACAGTGGTGCACTGTGTGTGTGCACACCAGTTCCTGGTGCCCTGCTGATGGACGCCCTAATGCCAGTGCCCTAAAGGATGTTGAGGTAGTTGACCATGCATCATCATGGTGAACTAGTATTTCTGATGTTACTTCTATACTTGAGCCAGGTGGCCTTCAACATATGCTTACAATTATTGGGGTGATAGAAGGAAAAATAAACTTAACCCATATGGTCTCAGTACATCCTGAACCATTTTTCATTTTATGGGAGATATCAAATGATTTTATATTTTCTCTAATAAAAAATGACCCCCCCCCCCCCCGATCTATCAGTCCTGTCATGGAGGTATAGTGAGTATCCAGAATGATACTTCTCCCATGGACAGTTATCATCTCACCAGGTTTCAGCCATGGCATTAAGATCAAAGCTTTTTTCCTCAGTAATTATTAGTAATTTGTCTGTTTTATTGGCTATACTTCTAGCATTCCATAATATACATTTTATCTTACCTTTATTTTTTGTACCTTCTACTGTATATTTCTTGTTATTATATTTGCTTATACCATCTGGATGGGACACCATATGCACCCCACCCCATTAGTTTAAATTTACCTGATTAAAACATTTCAGGTTCTAGCAGGCCTGTCCCATTTTTGTTCAGTTGTCTGTCATCTCTAGCAACAGATGTTTTCTATTTTTGGAAAATGCTTTCATTTTCATGGAAAGTTATATCATTCCTCTTACACCAGTTGGAGAGTTTTGTATTTATGCATTCTATGGTGTGATTTTTTTCCATACATGCTCTTGGCTCTGGAAGGATTCCAGAGATGGCAACTTTGCAGCCCTTTGCCTTTATGTATTTATCTAAATCCAAGAGCTCATAATAAATATCCTTTTCATGAGATCTTCCCACATCATTGATATCAATATGTAATACTACTTTAGTGTGGCCTTTCTGTTGATTCCTTATGAGTTTATCTATATAAGCTGTGATGTCCTTTATCCTTGCTCCAGGAAGGCATGTCACAGTGCTGGTTAGTTTATCAGTACCACAAATGGTGGAATCTGTGTACCTGATAACTAAGTCACCTACTACCAATTTGTTCTGTGATGATTCTTCAGGATTTGAAACATCCCTGTCCCCAGTTTCCCATGAGATGTCATTTAATGTCTCGTATCTGTTTGTAAGTGGTAAACCCATAACTAAGTTTATTGCCCTTTTTCCTTTCTTTTTCCTTTTAATTTTGTCAACTAGGTACCAGTTTGCTTTGCCATCATCCATAATCATCCCTCCCCCACTTGGTGTTCCTGGTAGCCACAAGTGATGTATCTATTTCACTCCTTTCCTCCTTATTTCTTTTCTTACTTTCCTCCTGAGCTTTCCCCATGGTTGGGTTCTCAGAGCTTATTGTTTGAACAAAGTTTGCTATCTTATCTATTTCACAAGACTCTTTTATTTTTTGTATTTCTTCTTTAGGTAATTAAATTTCACTTAGCATAATGCCATGTGCAATACATTTCCCACATGGGAAGAAGTCACTTGCTAAATACTTGGATTTTAGTGCATACTTACAACATTTATTGCATGTCACAAAGGAGCCTTCACTACATATAAGGTTTAAAATGTCTTGGGTGATATTCATTATATTAATTTGCAAACTAGGTTCTTTTAGCACAAACCAATTTGTAATGAGTTCTTGAAAGCACCTACCAATGCCCCAGGAAGCAAAGTTTCTGAGCCTTGTCCCATCCATCCCCCATTACACAAAAAACATGTGCTTGCCTCTGCACACATCACCTCTACATGCACCATCTCCACTCACTAGCAGCTGAGCTTTTAAACCTGGAACCCACAAGTGAGTGTGAGTAGTGCTCTTGGTCTCCCAAAACACACAAACAATTTTAACTACAATTAAAAAAACAGGACTGTCGGCCTTTCAGACTTCCGTACTGGCATCCTGTCAAAAACCTGCACCACTGCTGTGTTAAAATCCCCTAGTTTACTTAGTTGTAGTTTGGAGCACAATCAGGAAGAACTACATCTCTTAGCAGCCCGTGGTCCCATTTCACTGGTTGGGGGATATTTTACCTTCTTTGGAATGCTGTGATGAATATGTACAAATTAATATATTACTAACAACAGAAGATGATTTTACAATCAGGAAAGTGGCAAAATGTTTAGTAACTATACAACAAATAAGGAAAATAAGAGTGAGAAAATAGTACTGTAGTTTGAATATATTATGAGGGTGTAAAATACTACTGTAAAAACTATTTATGATATAAACTCAAAGATTGTAATTTTACATGTGTTTGTATGAACTTGTAATGATCTTTTATGACTGAACAATAAAAAGTAACCTATCATTTCACTAGGCACAGTATACACTGCACGCAGCACTCTCAAGCATGTCTTTGTTGTTTGTTTGTTTTTTTTATAGATTTTTTGTTATATCTTTCTTGTAGTCAGTCACACAGTGTGGGAATTTTGGGGTAGGGTACACACAAACACTTTGCTTTGCACAATGATAGGATCTTACATGATATCTCCCTCTACCAGCTTGCCTCTGCTGCTAGTGTCCAAGCTTTTAAACCTGGGACCCATAAATGAGTGTGAGTAGTGCTCTCACTCTCCAAAAGCACACACATTTAAACATGATTAAAAAACAGGACTGCCAGCCTTTCAGACTTCAGTACTGGTGTCCTACTGAAAACCTGCACCACTGATACATTAAAATCCCCAAGTTTACTTAATTATAGTTTGGAGCACTATCAGAAAGAACTACGTCTCCCAGCAGCCCTTGGTCCTGTTTCCCTAGGCAACAGTATAACACTGTCTGCAGCACTCTCAAGCATACCTTTATTTGTTTTTTTATAGATTTCTTGTTGTATTTTTCTTGCAGCCAGTCACACAATGGGGGAATTTTAGGGTAGGGTACACATAAACACTCCACTCTGCACAATGACAGTGTCTCACACAGTAAAGTAACCTCTTCTACCAACTCTGTAAAAAGGGTACCTGGGATGGCCGCAAGCTAGACCAAAAAAAAGTTGGTCTAACATGTGGCAATTGGCACATAGGATTGAAAATCTCAATCGATGGCCAGGAGAATGCTGCAAGCCCCATGCACTATATGTGTGGTGTAGCCGGGGCTTATGTCATTTGGGGACATGTGATAATGAAGCCCAATGTGCTTCTGGATTGCTCAGGGTGGCTTCATCACCAGATGCATAGGATGCCCAGCTGGGAAGGCTGCCTGCAGCAGCAGATATACCAGTAGATATATGGAGACTAATAAATCATGGTTTCTATGGTCACACAATCATACACCCAGTCCTAGTCCTCACAACCCCAAAACTATGACTCCCAGTCCCTGTTCCACCATCTCCTACACCACTGAAGTTTATAGAACTTGAGCTTGGTGGAACTGGCATGGTGGAAACTTTATCTTCTCTTTTCCTGCCTCTGAATCCCATTCTCCTCCTTTTCTTTTCCTCATAATTTCTGGACATGTTGATGACACATGCATGACAGAGGATAACATGATGCAGCTGCCACCAGATGCTAATAAATATGATGACTCACAATAGTCAGCAATTATTAGATACCCATATAATGGACCTGAATGGTGTGTACACACAAAAGCCACAGTGCAGCATGTCTCCTGAGGAGACAGGGAAGTGCAACATTACCAGAGCACACCCTGACTCCATAAAAGACCCTCACAACTTACTACTGAGAGACCTAGTGTTTCACACAACAGCCTATGTCACTTTTCACTCCCTGACTGGCTGGCTGGCAGGCTCACATGTACAGGCAAAACATAAAAAGATGGGTTTCTGTGCGCAGCACCACCAGCAGTCAAAATTAAAAAAATTTTTGTCGAATAATTTCTTCAAAAATCACCCCTTTCCTTTTCTTTCTGCTGAATTCACTCAGCCCTGCTGCAAAGGCTGCAACTGCCATCTCACACTACTCTCTCCTATCCTCTCCTCTCCTCTGCAGCAGCAGCATACAGTTTTACTGGTCCAAAGGATAATACATGTTTCTATGACAGTTTCTGATAATTTCTAACTTCTTCTGGTCACAAATCATCCTTTTTTACAAGACCTTAACTGCTTTCAGAAGTCAGATGTCTCCCCTCTGAGAGAGAAGGCTAGAAATGACAATGAGATGCATGCAGTGTGAGAAGTTACTGATCTCTATTGTCACTGATTGGCTGCTGCAGGTCATGTGGTTTGCCAACAACTTGGAAATGCTCACTGTGCTCCCTGTAAAAAAATACTGTCATGACGTCAAAGGGCCAAAGTGCAGAAGGATAGTCAAGTACCATCAGATCTCTTTCACCAATGTCAAAAGTGCCAGATTTTGGTGCTTCCACGGAATGCAACTTTGGAATCAGCTCACCCTTACTGAGGGGTGTATAAACATGTTTGGAGGAAACAGAGCATGTGGTAGCACTGGTGAATAGGGGGGTTAGGGTCAGTACCCTGCCCCTTTGTCATCCAGATTTCTACAAAATTAGTGAGTTTGTCTCTTTGGACCCCCCCTTAAAAGGTGTAGGACCCCCTTTTATGGCTTGTCTAGATGTACCCTGATGCGCACACTAATGTATTTAATTTTTGACAGCAAAATAAACAACAAATTTTAAAAAACGGAAACTTTTCTTATAATGTCCTAAGTCACATCATAGTAACATAACACATTAATTGAAGGTTGGAAGGGATTTTACAGCCATCAGATCTGCCTCCTCCCCACCCTACTTCATAAACAAAGACCAATAAAAGCATGGTATGCAATAATATACTAACTGAAAGAGAGCACCCTACTTTATTACCGGGTGGTCAGTGATTCCCTTGGTTAGCAAGTTCAAGTTATATCTGTTGGAATATCAGCCATTGAGCCTATGCTCCTTACTAATAGTGTCCCACAGACAACTTTGTACAGTTTAAAATAACGAATTATATCACATCAAATAATAAGGAGGAAAATAACAGAGAAGAAAACCTACAGTGGTGCCTAGTGTGCAGTATCAACAGACATAAAAGGAAGAAGAGCTGAAGATCTGAACAGCTCTTGTTACAAAACAGATTGATACATTAAGCACAGAAAACACTTCTGACTCCCCAAACCATTACTGAACTATCTCAGATTTCCCCACCCACCCTCCCACTTAACAGTGATACCACCCAAACAAAAAATTGTAATTACGGACTCTATCATAAGATACACTGACCTGGTGATTTGTAAAAACAAAATGAACACCGTGGTGACATGGTTCCCTGGTGTGAAAGTACAAGATGTAACAGACAGAATTTAAAATATACTCAGAAATACAGGCCCCACTCCCACAGTAATGCTGCATATAGGAACAAATGATGCATATAGAAAAACAGAAATGCAAATTTCCAACGATTTTGAAAAACCAGGACCCAAACTAAATACCCATGCTCTAAGGTTACAGTCTCAGAAATCCTCCCAGTACCTAGGGCATCTGTATGCTCACAGCAAGTAATAGGGAGACTAAATAGGTGGCTAAAACCTTAGATTGGAACACAAGGGAACATTTCAATTTCCAAAGAAACTGGGGCTCATTCATTGGAGAAATTATCTTTATGCACATTAAGGACTTCACTTAAATTGGAGAGCTGACCTATTAGTAAATAAAATTGTTAATTCACTTGAAATGGTGAAGATGGAGAAACCACAAACTCCACATCACTAATCACAAATTAAAACACCACAAATTAAAAAGCAATAGAAATCAAGAAAACTAAACACAACAGAAACACTAAGATGAAAAAATGCTTGAGTCCTTCCTCAGCGGCAGGATGCATAGTGTGGTAAAGGGGAATTTTTCCTCACTCCCGAAGCCCCTGATCTATGGCATACCCCAGCTTTTGATCCTCTCACCTGTATTGTTTGCAGTGTATATGCTGCCCCTGGGTAACATCATTAGATGGCATGACTTGGGTTTTCACTGCTATGCAGGCGATACCCAGCTGTACCTGTCATTTGCACCCAGGGTGTCTGG
Organism: Neoceratodus forsteri; assembly: GCA_016271365.2. Lineage (NCBI taxonomy): Eukaryota > Metazoa > Chordata > Ceratodontiformes > Ceratodontidae > Neoceratodus > Neoceratodus forsteri. The sequence goes on from CM057459.1 coordinate 22,959,129, forward strand.
CGTAGTCAATGTACTGAATTTATGCCAGGCCAGGATCCAGGACTGGATATCCTCTAGCTGGCTATGACTCTACTTGGACAAGATGGAGCTACTGGTGATTGAGTCCTGTCAATTGCAGGGTATGGAGGCTACAGCAGAGGGACCCCACCTGGTGCTTGATTGCTCTGGTCTGGTGACCTCTACCAAGGTGAAGAATCTGGGTGTCATTCTGGATGAAACATGGACATATGAGGCTCAGCTGTTGTCTGTAGCCTGGAATGGTTTTTACCATCTTCGTAAAGCCTTGATCCCACAGGAAGAATTGCCCTCACTGGTACATGTCTTTGTGACTTCCAGACTCGACTACTATAATGCTCTGTATTTGGAGGTTAGTGGAGGGACCCTACAATGCCTGCAGCTAGTGCAGAATACAGCAGCCTGGTTACTGATGGGCCTGTCAAGGTCATGTGACCCCAGCCCTGCGTGATCTGTACTGGCTGTTGGTGAAGTGGCGAATCTCTTTCAAGGTCAGTTTACTGACCTAAAAAGCCATATACAGGCTGGGCCCGGGTTACCTGAGTGAGTGCCTGTCCCCTTACTGCCCAGCTTGCCCTCTCTGCTCCTAAGATGAGAGCATCCTAGCAGTTTCCAGGGCTAGGCTCAAGACATCAGGGGGCTGCGCCTTCAAGGAGGCTGGTCCAGCCTTGTGGCACTTGCTTCCCATGTCCTTTAGGGAGGCTCCCTTGGTGGAAGCCTTTAAGAGGGGCCTAAAGACCTACCTATTTAGCCAAGTATTTGACATCATTTAGTCCCACTGGTGTAGTCTTAAATTATTTGCATGCCCCAAGTTGCACTTTAGTTTGGATTTTATGATTGTCATGTCATTCCTTCATTTTGTGTTAATTTATACTGCACAGCACCCAGAGCCTCTGGGATTGGACACTAAATAAATTAACTATTATTACTACTAAAGGCTTATTAATTCATACAAGTACCCTGACAAACAAAAAAGATGACTTAACGGTAGTAATAAGTCAGCTAAAACCAGACATCACTGGTATCACCAAAACCTGGTGGGATGAAGGAAATATTTGGAACACCATCTTAGAAAATTACAACAATTTCAGAAGGGATAGAATGGGAAGAAATGGTAGCAATATAGTGTTCTATAAAAAAAATATATATATACTCTGTTTGACAATGCTCACTGAGCGGCTCCCCCCCCCTTCCTTTCCCTACTAATTCCTCCTCCCCTATCTCCCTCCCTTCTACTCCCACCAGCTCTCCCCCGACCATAAGTTTTGGACCTTTTGTTATCTTTTGCTTGTTGGAAATTGTATTCTATTGAAACAAAATTGTAATTGAACTGTAACTTTTTTGTTGTAAGTACTGTGTCCCTTGTACTACTGTTCTGATGTCCTCTTTGTGACGAGGTACCTTTGTAAATAAGCCTCTGGCTCAAAGGTTTCTAAACTGATGTTTAACTAAATAAATAAATAAATATATAAGAAATTCCCCAGATGCCATTGACATCTCAGGCAAAACAAAATCTAAAACCAGCAAAGTAGATACAGTATGTATTTATTTATTTGAAAACTGGTAATAGGAAAAGGCACACTGAGCCAAGGCTCGTTGCCGAGTGTGACCTGGGGGAAGGGGTATGGGAGAAATAGTCAGCACAGCACAGTTACATTCTGTGGTACAGAATTAATTGCAAACTCATTACAGTAATGAATGCTACATAGTTACAAAACTTAGTACAAAGTAAACTGTGGTTACGTACACTATGGCACACCTAAACAGGTGCAAAAGTGCTGCATCAAGGCATCAAGGGGAACCTTGTGCCCTGAATGGGCCAGCTCCTCCACATCGAACCATTCACATTTAAAATCTCCTCCAGGCATCAGCTGCCTGCCTGCTCCCCACAGCCTAAGGAGAACCTTGTGTCCTGAACAGGCCAGCTCCTCCACATTGAACCACTCACGGTTCTAATCTCCTCCAAGCATCAGCTGCCCACCTGCTCCCCACAGCCTATGGGGAACCTTGTGCCCTGAATGGGCCAACTCTTCCACATTGAACTGCTCATGGTTCGAATCTCCTCCAGGCATTAGCCCCCCACCTGCTCCCCACAGTCTAAGGTACGGTGCCATTTGAAAAAAGGGGCCCTCCTTCTGATTGGTGCTGAAACTGAAGTTGCTTTACTGGTCCTGGAACCAGCTTAACAGACTACCTCTCCAACTGAGCAGTGCCCTCAGACTGTTCCTATTATTATTTCATTACCCTGTGAAAAGTCCTTAAGCAGGGTTAAGAGCTGGATTACTGCAGCTCTTTCTCTGGGTGATTTTTGATTTTTAGAGTGTTCACTGTTTGTTTACTTGAACTGCAGCTTAGAGAGTAATTTAAATTGTAACTGCAGCTTAGAGTGTAATTTAACTGTAATGCTGTGTTTTTTCTAGTCTGTTTGCCCCTGCTGAACTGGGATCTGACTCCCCCCCACCCCGTAACAGCCAGCTGCTCCCAGCTTGCATTCCCCATCTGTTTGTTCTTTTTTCCTTTTCTCTTTCTTTCCTGTGCTCCTTCCCTGCTTTTCTTTCCCTGCTGGCTAAGACTTTTCCCTGTCTCCTCGCTCAAACTGCACCCAGACCTGTCCTTTTGTTGTGGCTGTTAATCTTCTAAATTCCGTCCTCCTCCTCTGCCCACTATTAATTCCCCTGTTTTTCTCCTTCTCTTAGGAGAACCTTGTGCCCTGAATGAGCCAGCTCCTCCACATTGAACCGCTCACGGTTTGACTCTCCTCCAGGCATCAGCCGCCCACCTGCACCCCACAGCCTAAGGTACAGGGCAATTTGAAAAAAGGTGCCCTCCTTCTGTTTGGTGCTGAAACTGAAGTTGCTTTACTGGTCCTGGAACCAGCTTAACAGACTACTTCTCCAAATGAGCAGTGCCCTCAGACTGTTACTATTATTATTTCATTACCCTGGTAAACGTCCTTAAGCAGGGTTAAGAACTGGATTACTGCAGCTCTTTCTCTGGGTGATTTTTGATTTTTAGAGTGTTCACTGTTTGTTTACTTGAACTGCAGCTTAGAGTGTAATTTAAATTGTAACTGCAGTTTAGAGTGTAATTTAATTGTAATGCTGTGTTTTTTCTAGTCTGTTTGCCCCTGCTGAACTGGGGTCTGACTCCCCCTTCCCCAATAGTTGCCAGCCACTCCCAGCCCGCATCCCCTATCTGTTTGTTCTTTTTTCCTTTTCTCTCTTTCTTTTCTGGGCTCCTCCCCTGCTTTCCTTTCCCTCCTGGCTAATCCTCTGAGTCTCCTCCCTGTCTCCTTGCTTGAACTATACCCAGCCCTGTCCTTTTGTTGTGGCTGTTAATCCTCTAAATTCCCTTCCCCTCTTCCCACTACTAATTCCCCTGTTGTTTTTCTCCTCCTCTTAGGGAAACCTTGTTCCCTGAACAGGCCAGCTGATCCACATTGAACCACTCATGGTTCGAATCTCCTCCAGGCATCGGCCACCTGCCTCCTCCCCACAGCCTAAGGTATGATGCAATTTGAAAAAAAGTTACCCTCCTTCTGATTGGCGCTGAAATTGAAGTTGCTTTACTGGCCCTGGAGCCAGCTTAACAGACTACCTCTCCAACTGAGCAGTGCTCTCGGACTGTTCCTATTATTATTTCATTACCCTGGGAAAAGTCCTTAAGCAGGGTTAAGAGCTGGATTACTGCGGCTCTTTTCCTGGGTGATTTTTTCACCACCCCTCCCCACCCCATCCTCTATTAAATACACTTTCTTTCTCCCAGTGACCCACCCCTTCTTCTCTCAGGTTTCTCTCTGTCTTTCTCTGTCTCTGTCTCTGTCTCTGTCTCTGTCTCTGTCTCTCTGTCTGTCTCTCTCTCTCACAGGGGTAGAACCTCATTCCTGAGGCGTTTCTTTTTTTTACTGTGAGATCATCACCTGAGAAACCGTCAAGTACTGTCTATCCCATCTGCTGATCTACCACACTGAATTCTGATTATTCTTCAGAACTATTCATCATCTCCATCCTTAACCCCATCCTCACTAAATTTGGCTTATTGCAAGCATAACCTAGCTGCATCTTATAAGCTACACCAATAATGCCTTATACAGTACTATTTAAACTGACCCAATGCCCCTGTCTGCTAGTTGTTCTCCTACCCCATTCCCCTAAACTAATGCACCCATCACACGTTACACTCCACCCCTCACCCGTTACTGCCCTCTCCTTCATGACCCCCAATTTCCCTTAACTGTGATCCCAGCCCCCTGTAATCAGCACTGGTTACATTCAACCATCCGCCCATCTGCCTCGGTTACCCAAATACCCAATGCCCTCTTCCTCCTATTGCATCAACTGTCTGGTTGCCTCCTGCACTTGGCACCCCGTCCTCTTCCTTCAACCATGGCTCCAAATCCTGGTTCAAAAGTGCCAAACTCCACTTCATCATCATTGCTCTGCTACTGTTGTCAGCTGATGACATTAGCCCAAATTCAGGCCCCTCCCAAGGTACAGCCCATGGCACCAGCTCCCAGGCCTACAGCCCGAGCCCTGACCCCTCTGCATCAGCCATCTCTCTCCAACACGGGTTAAAAATAATATATCTAAACATATGCAGTCTTCTTCCAAAATTTGACCTACTCCAACCATTAATAGTCTCTCTTGCTCCAGACATCTTCATTTTGATGGAAACATGGCTAACCAAGCACACTCCTAACTCTGCCATCTCCATGCAGGGTTACTCACTCACCCCCCAAGACCAGGTACCCATGGAGGAGGGGTGTTAATTTACACCACCCCTACTCTCCAAGTTGTTACTACCCTATCCTCAGCCATACCATCTACCTATGAGGCACTAGTCCTAAGGCTCTCAATGTCCTTCTCTGTCCCTATTTATGTAGGTGGGATGTACTGCCACACTGGACTGAATGTCAAAACCACTGTTGAGCTCATTACCTCCATTACAACACTTACCACAAATGGAGAATTATATCTAATGGGTGATGTAAATCATAACTGGCTGTCCCCTTCCCTTGGTAAACCCCGAAATGACATTACTTCCCTCAGCCTCACCCAACTAATAAATGAGCCAACATGCGCAAACCACAAAACCCAAAATCACACTCTCATAGACTGAGCCCTCACCACCCACCCTCACCATATAGTGCTATCAGGAACACTCCCCGATGCCCAAAGCAATCACCATGCAATCTATCTTGCAGTTAATCTTTTTATTGTTATTATTGTAATTATACATAAAAAAACACTATATCCTCCAGTATACAGTTACATTAATTTTTTTTTTTTGCAGTTAATCTTTTTATTGTTATTATTGTAATTAAACATACAAAAAACACTATATCCTCCAATATACAGTTACATGAAACGCAATCTGTCTTGTGCACAAAGTGCATCAACCTAAAATAACCCACAAAATACTGATGACACGGTCTTTCAGATCCCTTGATCTAGCCTCGCTCCACCCTGAACTTGCCGAAGTTGGTTGGTTGCCAGTATCCTCTGCTAATTCTATTGCCAAGCTCTATTGTACTTTAAGGACAACTTCCTTGCGGTCTGGGATAAGCATACTCCTTTAAAAAGAACTCAAGTTCATGGTAACACTACCTACCATGGGTCACCCCTGAACTCCTGGCATGCCAGCAAATACAAGACCATGCTTGGAAAATACCTAAAACTTCCAAACTACCTCAAGACCTTGTTAAATATTGGGCCCTATGAAATTCCTGCACCAGAGCTACTGTATTAGACTGGCCATGCAGAGTATTTCAGCTCCTCATTCCAGTCAAACATAGCTAACCCCTCTATATTCTGGAAGGTAGTTCACACCCTTTTCTCCCCACCATCTAAACCTCCAACCCCACTCCTAAAGATAAAAAACTCCCTAATTTCTGACTACCCCTCCATCGCTGCTGAAGTCAATAAATACTTTACCTCTGGTGCTTCCTCCCTTCCCTCATCCCTTCTTCCCAATCACCCCCAACTCTGCCCCTACCTCCCCTACTCAAACCACTCACCCAACTGCAGGGAGTTTCTCCTTCCTCCCAGTATCTTCTGCCGAAGTTCAGGAAGCCCTCCTTGCCCTCAACCCAGCCAAAGGAGAGTCCTCTGACCACCTGGACCCAAAATTGCTCCACCTCTCTGCACCTGCAATCTCCTCACCCATAGCTGCCCTTCTTGCCCTCTCTTTCACCCTTGCAACCATTCCCTCAGAAAGGAAACATGCGACTGTTATCCCCCTACCTAAGAGCGGTGACTCCTCCTCACCAACCTATTACAGGCCTATCTCACTACTACCAGTCCTGGCCAAACTCCAGCACCTTGTCCTTGTCCAACTCTCTACCTTCTTCTCTGAATTCTTCTTCTTCACTCCTTTCCAGTATGGCTTCAGGAAAAACCACTACACTACAACATCCCTCCTTAGACTCACTGACTCAATCCTCACAGGTATGGACAGTGGGCAAATCACCTCGGCCATTTTTGTTGACCTTGCCAAGGTTTTCAACACAGTCTATCATTCACTACTCCTCCTGAATCTGGCTTCAGCTGGCCTGTCCATCTCTGCCACTAACTGGTTCAGAGCCTGCCTCACAGGTAGAATACTATTGATCAGGATAGCTGAAGCTCTGTCTCCCCCCCTTCCAAATCCACACTGGTGTGCCACAAGGCTCTGTTCTAGGCCCACTACTTTTCTCCATTTTTCTCAATGACCTTCCTGCAGTCTGCTCATCCATGTCCATTCATATGAACATGGATGACACAGTTCTGTATATCTCTGGCCACAGCTCCACTGACGTAGAAGTCAGGCTCCAGCAGGACTTTGACAAAGTTCAACTCTGGCTTCACTCACACCAACTTTTCCTTAATGCCAAGAAGACCATCTCCATGACCTTTAGCACAAGGCAGAGACTCTCTAAGTTTACCTCCTCTCCTTCCTATCACACCATTGGTGGGACTCTTCTTGAGGACACATCCTCCTTTAGGTATCTTGGAGTCTGGCTTGACCAGCACCTCAGTTTTTCTGGTCACATGGATGCCCATCCTGTCAAAACTGTGCCCCAAGCTAGGCACACTATACAGGAATCATAATTGTCATCCACCTACAGCTAGGCGTGGACTGATACAGAAGATGATCCTACCTATTTTTGACTACTGTGATGTAGTCTACAGTGCTGCCCCCAAGTCCTCCCTAGCCAAACTGGATACCCTCTTCAACTCTTTCTGTCGCTTTGCTCTGGATGCCCACCCTTTCACTTATCACTGTGACCTCTGTTGCTCGCTTGCCCTCCCTTCTCTGGGCAACCGACATCTCTCTCACTGCACTAAATTCATCTCTAAATTCTGGTTCCACTCTCTCCCTTCTTACCTTTCTTTCTCCTTAACACTACCACCAACATCCCACCACTCACTCAGATACACTGATGCTTGCACCCTATTGATACCTCACCGATCAACAACCATAGGTCAATCAGGGTTCTCACACCACTTCCTTAAAATCTGGAATGTGCTCCCCCCCAAATTCACCATTCCTCATCCCCTGCATCCATTTCATCTGCCTTATTTAACTTCTACTCCACTAACTGCATCTGTATGTAACCCTTCCATCACTACTCGTGATCCCTCTACCACCCAGTCAACAACTCCAAAGCATTTAACAGCTCCTTATGTATTAGCTCTAATTGTACAGTCCCTTGCTCTCTTTGACTGTATCTGCGACAAATCTGTTGTATCCACTTACTGTACCCTAATTTCAACTGTATTATGTATGTGTGATTAACTATTGTATTGGCTCTGTAACCTATTTTATCAATATTTTGTATCCAGCATTTGTATATGTATTTTGTACCTGTTATGGCAATTGTGTATGTATCCTTTCCCCACATGTACCCCCCTTCCCCATGACGTACCATGAGACAATTCATTCCAATTGCTCAGTGTACTTTTCTGGTGAAACTTTTCAATAAATAAAGAAATAAAAATAAACATAAGACAAGAATTGTAATACACTAGAGCCTTGGTAAGCAGGGAAGTGACTTCCCCTTGTGCCACCCGTGCCTCTAGGAGTGGCACCTGTGGAAAACAAATGCAGGTGGCAAGGAGGAGTTGGCTCTACGATGCCGATTCGACAAATATTTTGTCAACTGACATTACAGCGACAGATTTATGTTGGTCACAATTGCAGTCAGCATAAATCCATCCAAAAACACTTTGTTTCTGCCAGGAGGCTCTGCTGCCAGGGGTCTCTCTCCCTGCACTCTCTGTAATTAATATAAACATCTCCAAATCAGAGTTGATTTGGGGAGGGGTGCAAGAACCTGAGAAAGCAGTGCCGGGGTGCCACAGTGACATTATAGCTACCCATTGCTGTGTTGCTGAACTGTCATTCATGGTAGAGGTGTCAGTGTTCGATCGACATATGGGAGGAGTTTAAGCTGATGCCTGAGAGAGCCTGAGGAGGTGGAATTGCAGAGGGAAGAGGGGAGCAGGTTCTAGGGTGTGGGAAGTCAATAGGAGAAAGTAGATTATCCAGCAGATGAATGGGGATGTGGAGTGGAGAAAGTTTGATGGTTCCCAGGAGCAGAGGGAACATGTAGCAGGGGCGATTGGAAATAGGAGTGAGGAGAGGTATGAGGGAAGGGAACCAAACCAGTATTTGAAAATGAAGGAAGCACAGTATGACTGGTGACATGAAGGTAGTGGGAGGATGGATATGGAGAAGTACAGGAAGCAGTGGTGTGTGCTGGGGGAGTTTGTAGTAAAGCAGCATAAGGCATTGGAAAGGGTGTCCAGTCTGGCTAAGGAAGTGGAGGGGCAGTGCCGTATACCACATCCGCATAGTCGAAAACTGGGAGCACCATTTTGGTGACCAGCTTCCTGCGGACCAACAAGGTAAGCAGTCTTTATTATGATACAAGGCACCCAAACTGGGGTGGAGCTTCGCATGAATGGCATCAATGTGGACTGAGATGTCGACTTTGCTGTCCAGCCACACACCAAGGTACTTGAAGGACTGCGCTGCTTCAAGTTGGGAGCCATCCAGAGTGAAGAAAACTGGATGTCTCGAGAGCCTTACCAGCTTCTGGCTGGTGCCAAAGGTCATAGACACTTTTTTTCAGTTTTGACTTGGAGATGGTAGGATTGGAACCAGAGCAGGATGTTGTGGAAATCCTGCTGGAGCAAGTCCTCCACAGCTGTGGTAGAGGGACCAGAGGTGAAGATGCCTGTTTCATCTGCATAGATGTGAACATGCAAGTGGGCACAGGTGGAGGGGAGGTCATGCAGGAAGATGGAGAGAAGGATCAGACCCAGGATGGAGCCCTGAAGGATGCCAGGCTGGATGGGAAGGGGTGATGACAGAACACCTCCAATCTGTACCATCTGTTGAGGTCCCGTGAGGTAGAAACATAGAAAATGATGGCAGAAAAACACTAACAGTCCATCCAGCCTGCCCAAGTTCCCTATTTGGCCCAGAGACCTACTGTCCCTCTAGGGTCCTAGCTCTCCCCAACACCCTCCCATTCTCTTCCCAGTTTCTACTGCCCTGACCAAGCACTATCCTCAAATTCTGTCCCAACCGCGCTTGAAACCACCAATGATTTTGCACTTACTGATTTGACTGGTAGACTGTTCCATGGCTCCTCCACCATCCTTTCCATAAAATCATATTTCCTCGTGTCCCTCCTGAACCTCCGTCCTGTTAGTTTCCACTCATGTCCAAATGACCATCAGACAGTATTCAAATTAAATAATTTCCCACAGTTCACCCTGTTAATTCCTCTTAAGAATTTGAAGGACTTTATCATATCTCCCTTCTCCCTTCTGGTCTCCAGTGAGTACATGGTCAGTGCCTTGAGGAGATCCTCATAGGACCTGCCCTGTTGTTGACCCTGAATCATTAGCATCACCCTGTGCTGCACCATCTCCAGCCTGTCTCTATCTTCCCTGATGTCAGAATTGCAGAACTGGGTGCAGCACTTCAGGTGTGGTCTCATCAAGGATCTATATAAGGGAAGAACTACCGCTTCCCTTCTTCTATCAATGTATCTCCCAATACAACCCAGTATCCTGCTCTCTTTGCTATATGTCTTGTTGCACTGACTCAGTTGTTTTACAGAGTCACTGATGATAACTCCAAGGACCTGTTCATCAATCATAATGCTGAGTCTCACCCCACCCATTCAGTACTCTGTCCTGGGATTCGTGTTCCCTAAGCGCATTACCTTGCACTTCTTGGCATTGAATTTCAATTGCCAAACCTTAGACCACCCCTCTAGCTTTTGTAAGTTCCTATGCATTTCTCTGATACCTTTGTTGCTATACACCCTCCCACAGAGCCTAGAGTCTTGTGCAAAGAGACACAACCTGCCCCAGATTCCTTCACCAGCTTCAGGTAGGAAAGGAACCAGTAAACAGTGGGAAACAGTGGTAACTGAAACACCAGCAGAACTCAGCTTGTCCAGGAGAAGAGGGCAGGACACTGAGTCAAAAGATTTGACCAGATCAATGCAGATAGCAGCAGTGATGTGCCCTTGATCCATCCCAGAGAAGATGGAGTCAGTGACATGCAGCAGGGAGGAGATTGTGGAATGGTACATCCAGAAGCCAGACTGAATGGGGGAGAGGAAATTGGAGAGTGAGAGGTAGTCTAAGAGTCTAGAATAAACTACATTTTCTTGAAGCTTTGCAAGGGAGTGAAGGAGGTAGATAGGATGGAAAGTGCCAGAGAGGAGGAGAGTTGCCCCCTTTGTGTAGTGGAAGAATTTTGGAAATCTTCCAGGATTGAGGAACAGAGCTCAGGGAGAATGATAGGTTGAGAGGTGAGTAAGGGGAAATGCAATGGCAGGAGCTGATAGGTGGTGGAGTTTTGGAGCAAGCCCATGAGGGCTAGACTTGGCCAGATTAAGGGATGAAAGGGCAAGCTGGGTTACCTGTGTAGTGATGGGGGAAATGGAAATGTGGAGAGGAGGGGGGAAGGTAGAGCAGGAAGGGAAGGAGAGGAGCCTGATGGGAAGGCACATATGGTGAAAAAATAATTGAACTGAGCAGCAACAGAGAAAAGGTCAAACACAGGTGAACCATTAACCATGAGCACAGGGGAAGTGGACTGAGTGGGGGGGGGTTAAAAAGGGAGTAGATTACCTTACCTTTCAGAATTTAGCTGGGGAGTTAAGGTTGTTCTGGAGCTTGGCCTTGAAATAGTGTGATTTCGCAGCCTGGACTGCCTTAGTGCAATTGTTTCTCAGGGCCCTAGGAGAGAAGGTAAGTTAGGATGTGGGATAATTTATAGCAGACTCATGTGAGCAATTGTTTCTCAGGGATCTAGGAGAGGAGGTAAGTTAGGAAGTGAGATAATTTATAATGGACTCAGGTGAGATCATGGGACTTGCACTGATCGATGATTTCAGGGAAATCCAGGGAAGGTGGGAAGATTGGACCCTGGATTTCCTGAGGGAGCATCCAGGTCACAGACTAAGAAGAATTTGGAGTGAAATAGGGAGAGGGCTGTATCACTGTTGGGGGGCTGAGAGGTTTGCTGACCAGTATTATGCAGTAAGGGCACTCAGGAGAGCACTTATGTTCAGTGACCAGAGGCACCTGAACCAGATGTATTTTGAGGATGAGGGGCAATGCCAGATTTTCCTGATGCAGACTGTCATGCTGTATTTTCTGCAATATACCTGCTGTAACAATGCAGTGTGGATGGCAGGAGAGAACCCAGTCCAAAAGGGTGTGGTTGGGGGAATGGGGATTAAGCCAGCTGGGTTCAGAGATAGTCTAGGAAATATTTAGAGACTCAGTCCTATGGATGGTTGATTTGGAAGATGGGGAGAGCTAATTTATGTTGAAGTCCCCAAGGAGGATGAACTGACCCGTGGAGGAATGTGAGGCAATTGTGGACAGAGAGAGTCAATCACTGAGCCAGATGAGATTTTGGGTGAGGCATAGAAAACCCCAATGAAGATGAGGACAGATGAGAGGAGTGAAGGCCTGATAAGAAGAAATTCATGGGAGGAGAGTATTGCCTCCCTGATGGTCAAGGTACAGAAGATGTTCTAGTAGATATAGATTGCAACACCTCCACCATGTTTTCCCTTGTCCTGCCAGAAGAGCTCAAAGTCAGGAAGGGTCAGGTTGGAGTCCAGAGTTCTGGAGGAAAGTCAGGGTTCCAAAATGCAGAGGATATCAGGAGCGTGTTGTTAAGCCCAGACAGAGAGGTGGTCAAGCTTGAGGAGGAGGCTCCTGGCATTGAGAAGAAAAATGCTAAGGCCTTTGACAGCAGCAGCAGAGGCAGAGGGGAGGAAAGGGGAGGACCAGGGATTGACTCCATGTCACAAGACAGAAGGAGGAGAATGAGAAGAAGGATGAAGTGGACTTCCTTCCCTTGGAGCAGGGAGGAGAGCAAGGGGATGAGAATGGTGAAAGGAGAGGAAGACACAGTATAGAAACTCCATGTGGAGGGAAGGAGAGAGGAGGAGCCCATGGTGAATATGGGAAGAGGGCAGAGGGGTAAGGAGGAGATAGGATGGGAGGAGGAGGGAAAAAGGAGGTTAGTTAGCTTAGATGGGGCAGGGAGGTGAAGGGGAAGCAACATGGGGGAACTAGAAAAGGCAGAGGAAAGTAAGGAACATGGTGGTTAGATGGTGGCGTACTGGAATGAAGGAACCAGGGATAACCTAAGAATTATAAGTATGTGTGAGTTAAATCAACAACAAGTAAGGCCAGCACTATTAGAGTCAGGTTATAATTAGCAAACAACAGGATATTATATTACTAAAACAGGTGGGGAGTGCAGATAACCAGTATACCCAAATAGGGTGTATCTAGGAGTCACACAAATAGGGGAATATTATATAACTAGAGGGGAGGAAAAACAAAAGTATGACTAGGTGGCTAGCACTATCAGATCCAAGTTACAATTTGCTGACTGCATCACAGTATATGAATAAAGACAGGTGGAGAGTGCAAATAACTGGTATACCCAAATATGGTGTATCTAGGAGTCACAAAGATATGGGAATTTTATATAACCAGAGGGTTATAACAAAAGGATGACTAACTAGCTGATTGGCACTATCAGAGCCAAATCACAATTAGCTGAAAACAGCACAGTATATGAATAAAAACAGGTGAAGTGTGCGGATAACCAGTGATAGGGTGTATCTAGGAGTCAAACTGATAGAGGACCTTGTATATAACCAGAAAAGCAGCCTAAAACAAATGGAAGAACTATCTGCCTAACAAATTAAGACCAGCAGATTTAACAGATTGTAACCACTGTTTAGTACATATAGGCAGTAAGAACAGTAGAAGAATACTCTACAGGGTGGCTGCTCCACAAGAGAATGTTACCAATGCACAAAGAAGTGGCAGTAATTACAGTAAGTACAGTAATATGGGTAAAAGTATCCTCAAATATCAAGAAAGACTTATGGATAGGTCTAGTTTACAGGCTGCTAAATTCAGGGGATACAATCAAGAAAGTCAAGAATAAATCTATAATGCAAGTGAAACATTTGGCTGTATAATTATTGGGGACTTCAACCTATAGAGCATAAATTGGACCAGTTTTTGTGAGGAATCCAAAATGTCCAAAGCTTTCCTGGAATTTCAGACACAGTGACACAGTACACTTGTTACAAAATGTAATCAACGCAAGGTGTGGGGAAAATATCAGATTTAGTTTTCAGGTCACATGATGTACAACTAAATTGTGGTGACACTATAGAACCACTGGCAGGTAGTAATCACAATATGGTCAAATTTCAGATAAAACAAATCAAACACAAAATCAAGGGACCAATGGAGATTTTTCTTTACAGCAAAGCAAATAAGGCAAAAATGATAAATGAGCTAAAATACCTCAACTGAAAAGAGCTTCTTAGAGAAAAAGCAGTAGAGGAAATTTGGAAAATGTTTAAAACTGTCATATTAGAGGTCTTTTTTTTTTTTTTTTTTTTAGTCTTTGGTAACTGGGTAAGGCCCACTAGGCACAAGCGCCTGTTTTCGGGGTGACCTGGGAGCACTGGGTGGTTAAGTGACTTGCTCAGAGTCACATGATATGCAAGTGGAGGTTGTAGGAATCAAACACAGGTCTGCTAGATGTACCAAGCTCATTCACAGCTCGTTACTCTGAACTCTAAGCTATACTGCCAGGTCTGTGAATGAAGTATTCCTAAAATTAAAAAAATACAATAAGAAAGGATGAAAACTAAAATACCTAACCAGAAAAATTCAAATTGTCATAAAAAGAAAGGATAAGGCATATAAAAAGCATAAAATATCTAGATAAATGAATCAGGACTAATGTATAAAAATCTGTTACTGAAATTCATGGGTCAGATAAATGAGGATAAAAGGAAAATGGAAAAAAAAACTGACAGCCAATGCAAACAAACTGAATGAAAAAATATGATATGGCTACATAAATTTCCTTAAGAAATCAAACTCCACCATAGGGCCTCTTCAAAATAGTAACCTAGAAGAGATTAGTCCCACTGAATTGGTAAAGGAGTTTAATAAATATTTCACATCAGCTTTCTCTGCCTCTGTAGAACCCCTGAATGGGAAAAATTACAGCCCCAATGAAATAGATTTCAAATTCATTTTTCAGACAGAATTTCAGATAGCTGAAAAAAATTAACTTCTCCCAGTCCACTCCACTCCTGGCCTGGACAACATCTTGGGATGGATGCTATAGACAATGATTAACCAAATCACGGTCCCCCTCTAAATTACTTCCAACAAACCCATCCAAGCAAATTAAATCACAATCGATTGGAAATCAGTGAATATAGTCCAAATTTTCAAAAAAAGAAACAAATCAGAAACAGCAACTTACAGACCAATTAGTTTAACATCAATTACTGAAAAATCATTAGAGAGTATAGTCAAAGACTAACTTATATTACATATAGACAGTGTAGAAATAAAATATACCACTCAACACAGCTTTGTAAGAAATAGGTCCTGCCTTACAGACCTTATATTTTATTTTATTTTTTTATTTAAAAATTGGTAACCGGGAAAGGCACACTGAGCTGAGGCTCATTTCCAGGTGCAACCTGGGTAAAAGACACATACAGGGGAAAAAACATTTGGTAACAGTACAAATAAAACAGTTGTGTACAATTATAATGCAGAACAGTTATACAAAAAATGTATACAGTAGCAACAGAATAATACAATAATATGCATCACAGTGCAGGTAGGGAGTAGAAAAACTCTAAGTCAATCATTGGGAAAAAGACAATATAGGTTATACTTTTATAAAAAAGATTTATTTGCAACAGGAATTCAGATCTGGGGGACTGGGACGTCTTGTGTGGAAAAGAAGTAAGGTACTATAGAAGGAGTGGAGGCTGGCTAGGGGGTTGCAGGAGGGGGAAGGAGAAGGTGGAATGACATGAGAAAATAGTGGTAGGAACAGATTGGAGTAGGGATTTAAGGGCAGTGAAAGTGAAAGACTGGTGAGTGTCCCAAGGAAGCTGATTCCAGAGATGAGGGAGATAGGAAGAGAATGCTGCCTGACCTGAACATGTGCTTAGATGGAGGAGGGAGAATGTTCAAGCATCCCTACAGCAAAGGGAGTACATGGAGGAGCTAGCTGGGGATAGGCAGACATTGAGGAGGGAAGGGGAGTGTCCCAACCAGTATTTGGTGATGAAAGTGAGGCTATGGACCTCACACCTGACAAGTAGAGGCATTAGGGAGAGAGAGGAATAGAGGAGACAGTGTGGGGGGGGGAGGTGGCTAACTGACAGAAATGTTTTTATGAACATGTTAGCATCACACTGGACAACAGTACATGGGTGGATGTAATCCTACTAGATTTCAAAAAAGCTTTTGATAAAGTACTACAACTGACTTGGCTATAATAACAAAACTAAAACTGAAATTCCCCAGACTACTGACACAATGGATATCAAGTTGACTTAAAAACAGAACACAAGTGATTGAAAAGGGTTATTTGTCATCAAGTAGCAAAGTCTTGAATGGTGTACAACAGGAATCTCTCCTTGGATCTACACTGTTTAATATTCTAATTTCCGATTTGAACAAAGATATCATGGGGCTGTGCAAAAAATATGCTGATGATGCTGAATTGGGAGGAATCTGTTCAAGAGTGGAGGAATGTAATATCCTATAATCAGACCTAAATAAAGTAGGGACATGAACAAAAACCTGGGCCATGTAATTCAACTTAGGGAAGTGTGCAGTAGTACACATGGGTAAACATAACAAAAATTATACTTATATCTTACTTGGTCATAATATAAAGGCAGTCCATCAAGAGACAGACTTAGGCCCTGTCCAGACTACAGCTTTGGTAACGTTACTGGTGTCCTGTAACGTTACCGCTCGCTCTAAAAACGGTTGCATCCAGACCTGTAACGTTTTAAAAAGCGTTCTGTAAACCATTTTTAAAACCACCAAAGAGCAGGTCTTTAGCACGGTTGCTGAAACGTTACCTGATTTTTCTTCATTCGGATGAGTAGTGCAGACGGGTGAACGAAGTGTTTTCTGTAAAATGTGTCCTCCAGCGATCCACAATGCACTGCTTTCCTTCCCAGAGCATGGTGCGGTATTGTGGCATGTGCCAGCTTTCTGTAGTCTGTGCTATTGCTGTATTTAGTTTTATGTATTCATTGGTTTTACCCAGAACAGCAGTGTTTAAATCAGGCGCCTCCATGTCAGTGGTCTGTTTACATGGAGACGCCGCAATGCCTTATAGGACCGGGCGTTGCAGCGTGTAGTGCAGCGCTTATTGCTGGGATATGGGTGGGTAGGGGCGGCCTCCAGAGGACTGTAACGCTTTTCAAAACGTTACCAGAAAACGGAGAAAGAACACCAATGTGGATGCAGAGTAACGGTTTAAAAACCCGATTCAGCTGTTCAATGTGGACGCACAAGAAACGGGTTGAACTGTAACGTTTTAAAAAACGTTTTTATAGCTCATTGCTAGTCTGGACAGGGCCTTAGGGATTATAGTTACTAAGGAGTTCAACAACATCCCCCAATGTTCAGAAATTATTGCAAAAGCAAGCAGCGCCCTATGGTCAATCAAAAAATGTATTAAAAGCAGGAATCCACAAATACTGGTCTCCTTATTCAGAGCATAGCTATGCACTTTATTGGATTACAGAACAGAATTCTGGTCACCATACACACAGGATAATATAGTTAAGTTGGAACATGTCCATAGAAAACCAACCAAAATATTTTATGGGTTATCAAACGTTCCTTATTCAGAGAAATAGGCAGCTTGAAACCGGTTCAGTGTCAATACAGTGATGCAAATTGAGCGTCTGTCAAAACGGTGACTTTTTAATAGCGAAGCACATTTCAACACATGACAATTATAGCGACCAACGATAATGCCGATTGAATCTCAAAACGCGGACATCCTCACCCCTCAGATGTCAGGAGTAAGTGCACTCCCTAATTTCCAGCTGTTTCAGTAAAGGTGCACATGTATCACATGTACACATGCAGGGGGCTCCATTCCCCCATCTCTAAGATTACTACTCAGTTTCAAGTAAGTGCATGAGTCCAGGGGACCTTGTACTTGCCTATAATAAGGTGGTGGGTGATGCCCTGGATTCAATTGCTCCTGTTTGTGTTCACCCACTCACTCAGCACCCAAGAGCCCCTTGGTTTGATGGGTCCTTGAAGGAGCTGAGGAGAGTAGGGCAAAGGCTAGAGAGGGCTTGGTGGAAATCCAGCCTGGATGCTGACAGGCTTAGATTGATGGACCATTATGTTGTCTATCAATCAGCAATCACCCGTAAGAAATCAGAGTTCCTGTCCAAGGAGATTGCTGCTGCACAGAACCGACCTGCTCAACTCTTTCAGACTGTCGACAGATTGTGCAATCCACTCTGTCTGCAGTCTGGGAGAGATTTTTCATAAATAAAGTGTGATGAGCTTTCTCGGTTCTTCGTAGATAAGATTGCCAGCATCAGGTCGGGCATCAACCTAGCTCCCTCTTTAAGGGATTGTGGAGATCGGCGGGAGGAAATGAACACCCATGCTACCTGGTTTGACTTTAATAGGCCAGAATTCATGGATATTGTGAGGATTGTTCAGACTGTATGACCAACCAGCTGTAGTTTTGATCTGGGTCCTACGCCACTATTATTGGGTTGCGTAGATGTTATCTGCCCGATTCTTGCTGAAATTGTCTGGAAGTCTTTGGAGCAGGGGGTCTTTTCTGATTCCCTAAAGAAGGTGGTCGTTCAACCACTCCTTAAAAAATCCTTCTTGAATCCAGACTGCCCAGCAAACTTCAGACCTATCTCTAAACTGCCCTTTGTGGGTAAGGTTATTGAAAAGGTGGTTGCAATACAGCTAGGCAATCATCTTATGAATCACAATGTCTATGATATTCTCCAGTCAGGGTTTAGGAAAAGATATAGCACTGAGACCACTCTTGTCTGGGTTTTAAATGACCTCCTAATTGCGAGAGATCGAAAGGCTCGTACTATCCTAGTCCTTCTTGCTCTCTCTGCGGCATTTGATACTGTGAACCATGGTGTGCTTTTGGAGCACCTGTGGTTTTATTGTGGACTTTCTGGTACAGTTCTACATTGGTTTTGATCTTTCCTCACAGGCTGGACAAAGAGGGTTGTCACCGGAATTTATTCCTCTGATGTCATCTCTCTGTCCTGTGGGGTGCCGCAGGGCTCCATTTTGGCGCCCATGTTGTTCGCAGTTTATATGCTGCCATTAGGAGACATAATTAGGTGATACAGGCTGGGTTTCCACTGCTATGCAGATGATACCCAGCTGTATCTGTCCTTTACTCCCGGACAGGATGATGCAATCTCTATGCTTAACAGCTGTCTATCTGAAATCAAACACTGGATGAGTGCTAGCTGGCTAAGGTTAAATCTGGATAAGACCGAGGTGTTGGTTGTGGACCCGGGTCACCTTGAGGTGGGTCGTAGGGCTGGGGTTCCATCAGACTTATGGCTTGATGGTGCCCAGCTCTTGACCTCAGACCAGGTGCGTAATCTGGGCATTATTATTGATGACGATTTTACCCTGAAATTACAGGTGTCTGCCATTGTCAAGTCTTCCTTTTATCATCTTTGGAATATCACCTGGGTGAAACACCTGGTTCCTCTGGCTGACCTTCCTACTTTGGTCCACACCTTCATGACCACCCACCTTGATTACTGCAATACTCTGTACCTAGGACTACCGGGGGTTGATACCGGCCCACTTGCAGCTAGTGCAGAACACAGTGGCCAGGCTTTTGATGGAGACATCAAGAACTAGTCATATTATGCCTGTGCTGCGCAGACTGCACTGGCTGCCAGTTCAGTGGTGGATCACCTTCAAGGTCGGATTACTGACCTATAAAGCCCTACTCAAGCAGGAACCGCAATATCTGCAAGATCTCCTTACTACCTACTGCCCCTCTCGTTCACCCCAATCCGCTGACAAGGGATTGCAAGAGATTCCCAGAGTTCATTTGAAGACATCTGGGGCACATGCATTTTCGTATGCTGCCCCTTCCCTGTGGAATGCTTTACCTTGTCAGATACGAGAATGACTGACCATCGAGAGTTTTAAATCAGAGCTCAAAAAATGTTTGTTTCATAAAGTGTATGGAGAATGATTTTATTATTGTTTATGTAACTACTGTTGTTTTTAAATGCATAGTTTTTAAATTCTGTACAGTGCTTTGGTTTTTGAAAAGTGCTTAAAAATAAAATTATACTTACTTACTTTATTCTGAGATGCACCTGGATACTGGAGTAGTAAGCCACACTATTATTGTCATTACCTTCCATTCGCCCATGTGTGATGGGTGCTATTGTTGTGATCGCCTTCAGTAGTTCACCCAAACTGGTTAGCCATTATAACTTCACTATTATTAAGTGATACCCTTGAATACTCTTTGAATTAACTGTTCAGTTGAATGTTGCTGCTTACATCCTCACTGTGTTCACCAATCCCATGTGCTGCGTCACATGTATGTTCATTTTGTATGTTTAAACTGTCTCTCTCCCACGTCGTGCCTGAAAATAGGCATTGCTATGCCTAGCGCACTCACCAGGTTACCAAAAGCAAATAAATAAATAAAATAAATAAATAAATAAACCTTATGCCCCTCTCATTAAGATGAATACAGGTGGACTTCCTGTACTGTTATTTTATGACCTAGTGCGAGATCCACTCCTTAGGATAAAACTAAAGCTTGATTTCAGTTGGAACAACAATGGAACAAGAGGGCACCCATTACAAAATAAAAGAAGTAATTTGAATTCAGATAAAAGAAAATGTTCACCTAAAGGGTCATCGGATTATGAAATAGTTTACCTTTAGAGATTACTGCCTGTAAAACTAAACCAGAGTTTAAAAGGTGACTAGATATACACCTCATGGATGACCCAAATACTGCCTTTCACCACTGAATTAGTGGGTGAGCAGCGCTAATAGACTTTATTGTCTTCTTCCACTCTAAACCTTCCTTAGTATGAATCTTAGTATCAGTTCCAATGTTATAGCTTCATACATTAACAGTAACAAACAACATAAGAATTAAAAGACAGCAGAAGTATGTCCTGGATTACCATGAAGACCTGTATTGTCTTCATGCCTACTATATTCACTACTAGGTTGTGCCATATGTTCACCACCCTATGTGAGAAGTGCCTCCTAACATTTCCCCCAAATTTACACCCTTTGAGCTTAAAGGCATGTTCCCACATCCTGCTGGAGCCCACCAGATAAAACATCTCTGTCTGTTCAACCTTGTCAATACCCTTCTGTATTTGGAAAACTAAGATCATACACCCCGGCTTCATTTTTTTTCCATGGGTGAACAGTTCATAGGCCTCCAGTCCCTCCTCAGGGCTGAAGACATGCTCTGTTTAGAATTTAGAAAGGCCTGCAAAATTGTGGTACATGAGAAGTTTTTCATCAAGGTATACCACTGTGGGGGAGGCATGGCTAGACATCGGCCAAGATAGACACGTTCTAAAGAGCTCCCACCTGAGACTGCATTTAAACTGTTCTTTTGCTATCAAAATAAGTTTAGAACCTACCAACTTTTCTGATTTGATTGTGGTACAGCCTGTAAGCAATACTGGGAAACCTCAGAACCAACAGCATCCCCAAATGACTTTTTAAACCAAAGTAGGCAGCGGGTGGGTCAAGTAAGCCAGAGATGACTGCTGGAGAGCAGATCCCAAAGATGGATATAGCGGACATTAAAAATTCTTTACAACTCGTGAGCAAATAACTTCAGGCTGTCAAAAAAATATTTGAGGACTCCTCAACTAGAATGCAGACAGCAGAGCAGTCTGTCTCAACCTGCTCTGATAAAGCTGAAGTCACAATGGCCTATGCTGATTAGGCCCTGACAGTGACCACGCATGCCATCAGAGGAAATACTCTGCTATGCAAGTGGCTGGAGATGGTAGAGATGGTCTTGCAAGACTGGAAACTCTATCTAGTGGGCTTACTCAAAAACCACAAGGGTACAGTCCTGATCATTGACTTGGAAACTTGACTGCCCAGGCCCTGCAGTGGCATTCAGCCTCATTGCCAGGATTCATAGACCAGGCATATAGGGTAAATCCACAGAAAGCACAAATGAACCCTTATCAGCCTCACAGGGTCTTGATCATATTAGTGAGAACCAGCCTGAGAGACAAAATCTTAAATGCCACTTGCCAACTCAGAGAACTCATGGCAGTTGAAGCCATTGTTCAACTATTCCCCAACCTTCCTTTCTCCACTTGCACAAGAAGAAACAAGCTTGAAGGTGCAAAAGGCAGGTTATGGGCATTGAAAGTACCATATGCCCTGCTCCTACCAGCATGGCTAAGAATGGAGGTGGGTGAGAAAACCTAAATCTTTAATAAACCACATGAAGCTAACAGACTGATCGATAAGCTGGAAGCCAAAAAGCACCAAATGGATACAGATGCAATCTTAGAAGGCAGTGAGGACTCCTGAGGTACTGTGTATATATAATGGGATCTTGTGGAGCTTGGTCACCTGCCCTCTTTTCCCCATACTGTTTCACTGGTGGATGGCAGATATAATGTCAACACATGTAAAACATTTAACAAAATAAACAGAGAAATGGTATGAACAATCCCAAAGAAAAGATCTGGGTAATGCAGCACAAGGCCGGTACCAGTACAGGGAGACACGAGGTGGGGGAGAAGGAAGGGCAGCATTCTTTCCATGTATATTGTACTAGTGACTGTTTGGATATTTTACTTTAATCCAAGTTCAGGGAAAACCTCTGTTATAACATCTGAATTTTCAAAGACAGAATGAAAGATATAGTGGTTGCTTGGGGTGTTAGGATCGAGGAGGAGAATGGAGGTGGGGAGGGCTAGGACCCTGGAGAAACAGTAGGTCAACAACTTGGGCAGACTTGATGGACCTTTGCTCTGTTTCTGCCATCATTGTCTATCTTTCTAATTCACTAGATAGCAAAATTAAGGCTGATCTTGGCTTGTTTAGTGACCTGTTTTAGTTCTGACATTTCCTTATTCTCAGTACACATGCGGTAACATTTTGAGTACCTTTTTTCAAAAGATAATAATACATATACGATATATTGAATAGGCATTGGACATGGATTAATGGCACAGTTTGTTCCAGTCTGTAGTGGTAGCACAGCATCTAGACCCATTTAATGATTTTGGTGGGTAATATGCAAGACCTTATTAGCCTTAGTGCTAAATGTACATTTATTCTATTGTCGGAGGGACTCTCTCATGGTCCTGTCCTATAATGGCATAGAGCACACCCTGCTAGTCTAGCTATGTGTTAGACATGGCCTGTTATCATAAGTGAAGGAATCTACGGTGAGGAGGGCTGTAGTACCCCACATTTTTCCATGAGCATTCAGATTGCCCCTTTGCTTGCACAAACCACCTTTTTTACCCTGTGCCCTTTCAAACTTTAGCATCCCAAATTTTCCCTTTGTTTCAGCAGCCATGTCTGCTATACCCTCATTATTCAGTATCAAACGTGCATTTTGAATGTTTTTTTTTTCCATTCAGGAATAATGCACTGAAGTTGCTTGTGTTGAGACACCAACGATTGAGTAGGTACCTGTAACACATTTATTGTGTTTATCTGAAAAGTCAATAAAGAGGGTTTAAAAAAAAGGGCACCACTGTGGTATACACAAGACATACATAAGGTGGGTTGCTAACTGCCTTGAGGACATGAAGCAAAGCATGTTGGGAGATGGACACTACTCCAGGTGGAGAGAGGTACTCAGGGATGTTGGCATTTGACTACATTGACTCTAAGACTACAGAAGCCTGACCAGTTGTCACTTGCCAGCTTGTTCAAGTCCTCCTGAATTTTGATTGCATCCTCACTGGAGTCCACTGTCTGGCCAGCTTGCTGTCATCAGTGAATTAAGGCCATCTGGTGGAGACCCCAGCTTCCAAATCATTGCTGAAAATATGGAATGACAGTGGCCCCAGCACAAGTCCCTGAGAGACACTATTGGATACCCTTCTCCACTCAGAGCAGTGCCCATCAACCACAGTCCTCTGCTTCCCACCCCCAAGCCAGTTAGCAATCCACCATTTGCATGCCTCATGTATACTGCACTGGTGTACTTTGACTAGAAGTTTGTCATGCACTATGGTGTCAAATGTCTTGCTGAAGTCAGACTTCCAAGGTTTCTGACAGGAATATATTACAGTTTATGTTGAGATTTACACCAAAACCTGAGTCAGTATTACATAACTTCCATATTATTAAGGCCTCCTTCTCTGAGGTGCCCTGACACTCATAACAGTATAGTTACAGACTGCAATGCCACTGTCAATGTCACTCTCTAGCTGTAACTGTAATTATCATATCCTCCACTTGCACTAGCTTATTAGTAAAATATTGCTTGCAGCTCTGCTTTTGGTGTTTCCTCCTTGAAGACATGTGCTCTGAATAATGACCTTCTCTTCTGAGATGTTTAGTCTCAGAAAATCACTGGTACCACAGCAAATGCAGTTCTCAACCTGACCAGGAATCCTGAGAATGGGCTGGTAGTCATTCATCATTATAGCAGGTTCTCAGGATTTATGGGTAGCATTTTGAGTAACCACTGATTTGTGACAGTGTTTTCTCCCTTAACAGAAAATAGCTGCTCAAAATTAGTAAACAGTAAGATGTGCCAGGTTGTGCATTATGGTAATATAATCAAATGCCTCAGGAGCATTGTCGGGCATGAGGTGCAGCTGAGTGCCATTAAAGGCACATTAGTAGTGTGATTACATCTCCATAATAGCACATCACATTCTGCTATGTCTGATTGTACTTATAAATGACTTTTAAGTGTCTAACTTCAAATGAATATAAAAACTTAAAGATAAAAATGAGGATATTTCATTGAACTATGCATCCATTTTAACTCTGAAGAAAAATATAGTCCCTAGTCTGGTAACTGGGGGGAAGCGAAAACAATAAAACACAATAAAAATCATGTGTGGTACACATTTTAATTAAAAAAATACATCATTTGCCTGATTTGTATTTCAAACAACGCAGGTATTATAATTATATTGTTGGATATCAGAGATTTGTGCACATACTGATGAAAAGCTGATGTCAGGTTTGGAAAATAGGAAAGAATGTAGGCTTGTTTTATAATACAAAATAAATTAAGTAATTATCTTTAATGTTCCTATATCACAGTCAAAGATCCTTTGACACTGTATTCTAGATGGTATCTCTGATGTCAGGAACGGTTTCAGTCATAATGAAAAATATTGGAGGCCCAGTGAATATTGAATTCCAAACAAACTTTGAAATTATGCTATATTTGTCAGAATCACAGAATCCAGCACTAAAGGCTGCATTCATCTTTCTTTTTACATGTTTGTTTCTCTAATTTTCTCTAGGGAAATAAGCAAATAACAGATGAAGTCCAAACAATAGCAGTTTGCACAACTGTAATTTCAGGCATTAATTGTCACAACTGGCATTTTACATGGGTGTGATATGAAAGACAGACAGACCAATAGATATCCACCCAAAAGCTACAACAACTTTTAATTAATCAATAATACACACCAGGGTGCGTTATACCATGAGATACAGTGGAACCAGACAAGATGCAAGGCAGTAACTTACAGTAAATGATGTCACAAATACTGCAAGTAAAAAAGGCTTACTTGATATTTAATTGCACTGCTGCAGCATTTTGTAATATACTGCAGAATAACTGCCTTTCATATCAGTTGGCACTGCCATATGTCTTCGTGGGGTACATTGCCAGGCAGCAGACAACTTCTGATACCTTCTACCAAACAAGAAGTGAGCATATCCCATGGTATTCCTCATCCTGGAGTGCATTATTGAAGTGCTAAGGAATGGCTGATCTTGGGAATCAGATCTGAACTGTGATGATATACTGAAATATCAACACTGGTCAAAGACTGTTTCAGAAAAACAGGATTTCTGTTATCCATTTTAAAATTCTAAATAGCCACAGGTTAAAACTGAGTGCATGAAAACCACAATTCAATGATAAAGCACCTACTCTCTGCAACCAACATCTTCAACACACAGTATTTTCCTAAGCTTCCTTTTGCTCCTCATATTCTGTGTTTCACATCTCTTTCATTCAATATATTTACCATTGCCAAATTTGACAGTCTGTTTTGTGCACTGATTCTTCCAGAAAAGCACTAATGACAAAAATTGTGCCACTTGTGCTGAAGGGCAACAGAAATGTTTTAATTTTTAAAGCAGAACGGTTCAGTAAGAACAGGAGGCATACCTGCACTGGAAACGCAAAGCAATAAGTGCTTGTATCTGCTTTTGTCTGAAATCATAGTTATGCATAATAAGTAGGTTTTCATCGTATCTACAACCAGTGCCCTATAAACACCTGTTGGCTGTCCCTGCACAAAGACCACAGGGTATATGACTTCGTGTATTTTGTATTTGTATTACCAGGAAAAGGTTCCATTGAGCAATGCTCATTTACAAGGAGGTGCTGGTTGGGACAGACAATGTAGAAGGTAAAGAGGCAATTCACATAATACAGGAAATTAAAAAAAACATTTTTTTAAACGCAGGCTATCAGATAATCTAATAAAAAAATACTAAGTTTAGCAGAAGTAGTTATACATAAAGCAGAGTTGATGCATACATAGACCTAAAAAATGCAATATCAGGATCTTCCAATTAAAAGATTTAATAAAACTATATGCAGTCACACAAACAGATGGAGAAACATGCATACACCAAGGATCATGAATGTTCTTGATACTTTTGGTTGTATGTTCCCTGTCCTGTCCTGTCCTGTCCTGTCCTGTCCTGAACTGACACTACACAAGCTAAATTCTATCCATAAAATTGTTTACGTTAATAGTATTAGCAGCCTTTACCTGGCTCTATAAATAGCGTGATAGGTCGGTAAAATTGCAGACCAGAATTAATTTAACGTCAAATATTTTTAGGACCACCTTATTAAACTATTTTGAGACACTCGTCATTTAGAAAATAATGTGGGGCATCGCAATGTTTCTATGTTAGTTCAGGTTATTATTTTACCAGGATGAGGCTCCATTGAGCAAGCTCATTTACAAGGAGGTCCTGGGTAGGACAGCATAAAATTATACAAAACAATACTCAGTAGCATACATTGAATAGTAAAGAACGGTACATAGCAATAGTATGATGTAGGAGTATTTCTAGACTACGGTTCTAACAAGAACACAAGTAAGTGTATACTGTTCGTAAGTGGTCTACAGTTCTAACAAGAAAATAAGTAAGTGCATGCAAATCATAAGTGGTACAGCAAAAATTAGAAGAAAGAGCAATGGAGGGATAAGTTAGAGGGAAACAGTGAGAATGTTAATGTTGCCCATGCAAAATGTAAGCAGTCACGAAATAACCTGAACAAGTTAATTCCGAATAAGTGTGTGTGTGTGTGTGTGTGTAGTTTTTTTTTTTTAGTGCAGAAATGTGACTAATAAAGACTTTAGACATGTTTAACAGCAAGGGAACAATCCTGCTAGCCAGCAGGTATTTAACTCTGTGATAAGAGTATAAAGAATCACTTGGCACTGGTCAGTAATATTTTAGCAAGAGGACAATGTTTACACAGCTATGCATTTGACATACTGCAGATTATTCTATCTCCTGTTTCATATTCAGGTGAACGTGGTCTGTTAAACAATAATGATCTAAAAACATCTTAAATAAAAGGCTTTCATTTAACTAAATTCCTTCTGTAATAACCCTGCCTCCAGAAATTCGCATTTATTAATACTACACATCTGAAGTTATTTTCATTTGCAGAGATGTAAATCCAGATGTATTATGCATGTTATTCTGCTTTATTAGAACAGCTTTACACTGCCTTAAAGGAAGCATTTTCTGAGAAATATGAAGTGGGGTTGTTTGGCCGTGAAAAGTCAGTATAGTCTGAATGTATGAGTCAAGTTTCACGGTCAGTTATTGTAGCAGTAAATTTACAGTAAATCAGGTTGCGCTGCGAAACGCTGCTTTTTCAGGTGCATATTTTTTTAGCATTCCGATCAATTTTGTCAAAAAATTGAATCATAGTTAAACGTACTTGGTTGTATTCAGCATATGGATTCCAACCCATGTTTTTTCTTGTCTACTGGATTTAAATTGAGACTTCATAACTCGAACGAGAAAGGAAGGGCTGACAATTGAGTCTACAATGACACTTTTGCAGAACTGTTCGTTTGTTTGTTTGTTTTTGTTGTTATCATAACACATGAAGTGGGCTGCGTCCAGATAGGCCGATGTAGAGTGCTAAGTGCAGATAAGTGACAAAAGTATATATTTTTGCCTACCACTGCTTTGGCGTAACAAAACAGAAAAGCGGAGGGCCCTAACTTTGTACAAGAAATTAATATTGTTCTGTGGGAGAAAGATCATATGCCATCACTTAAAAAGAATGTTAAAATGATATCCATGCAGTTCATTTTATTATTTAAAAATGCAAGTTACTGCGAAGGCCATGGGTGCCCTCCATTTATATGGCAGAAAAAAATTATGAAAAGGCTCCCAACTGATTTATTACATGCATACAATAACTGATCGATTACTTTAGGGACTGACAGTACTCTTGGAGCAATAAATCAAACAAACAGAGTGTTTTACAAAAAAAACATCTTTGTTTTATATTGTTGTCGACTGAAATTTCTAACTTATAAAAAATATATTCAGGATGTTATTGGTTGCTGTAATTACTAATAACCGTAATTTGTCTCTGTCTTTCTAGTTGTCCATATTGCAGATTCCAGTGTTTGCTTTATGGAAATTAGTTTGTACATCATCAGTCGAAATTTCTGCTTCCTACATTTCTACTGCTTTAAATGGTGGTGCACACAAACAAAAATACCTGGCTGCAAAATATTATACTGCTTACAATCCACTTCTCTACTTACTACCCATAGATACTTTTTATTGACCTATATAGCTATAGGAAGTCATTTTAGAAAGGCCAACAAGAAAGCGTGTTGTCTGACCCTTGACCCCTTACTCCAGATTTGGGAATACTATAGTGAGAACTTCTAAACAAAATTATTTCCCCGCAGAGCTGCACTAACCTACCTCTTGGTCAGTTTTTCTTGACCTTTGCTGACTGCCTTATCCATTTCTTCTAAAGAATGAAACAGTTTATCTCCTTGAAAGGATAGCCTATCAAAAAGGCAAACACAGCAACCAGTCCCAAAAGACCACTATATATTTTGGGGAACACCCACGTCTGAAGAACTATTCCCAAATACCCGTTTTAATGTTCTTATTTTACTTGGATTATACGCAGATTTGCGAGCACTCCTCTGATGATTTTTCTATCACCATCATGCCTTAAAAATTGCAATATTCAAATTCATCCTTCCCCAGTAACTCGGTAATTGTAACATTGTAGGCACCTGTATTATTAGGGACTTTGTCAAGCCGTTTTGCATCAAATGGTGAAAATCGGCATTGTATAACTGCTTACCTTCTCGAAAAGCTGTTGATGTTGTTGGTTGTTTTATATGCTTCCTTTCGTACTAGAACTAAAATGCATACTAATGTTGTAATTATACCCAACCTTGGTTTGTTTCAAATCCTTAATCGACTCTTACTGCACACTTCCTGAACGTGAAGAACACTCCTAAACAGTGCAGCCACTCAGTATGCAATTGGCCTGTCTCCTCCCACCACATAATAGGTGGCTAAACTGTGTTGGGGCGCTCCCACAACCAGGAAAGATGCAGTGACAGTTGGTCAAGGACCGTACACAAAAATTTTGAATGTAACACCAGTATGGTGAATAGTCTGTTTGCCACTTTTAAACAACAAAAAGGAATTCGAATCAATCAACCAATACATCAACAATCTCAACAGAATGTGACCATTATAGCACCTGTTTTAAAACTAGAGACACTTTGTGGCCTAGGGGAGATTGACAGTGTCCCTGTAAGCAGGGCAAAGTGGCAGATATTTTGGTTTCCTGTTACTGCACTACAGTGAACTTGAAGACCAGTTAGCACCAGAATGGCGTTGCAGAACAATAGTGCTTGTTTATCCTGGTAAGATATGACATCAGAACATTCTGGGCCTGGTTTGTTTGTTTGTGTGTTGGAAAAGTGGGAGTTTTTACACAAAACGGGCTTTTTATTTGGCTTGAAGTTGGGCAAAATCTGAAGAGATAGACACACCACCAGATTTAAAAGCCAGAATCTCAAACTGTATGTTAATAAAACTGTCTTCGCTTGTATAGAAACTTCAGGTGCGAACACTGCAGATCTCATTTGCAGTCTCTACTATTCACCTTGAAATCCACTTCCGTTGGTCTCATTTTGACTTTCTCTTATATAACCTAGTTTATAATCCTCACAACGGTTGGAACAAATCTAAACCCCAACAGCACAAGCAGCATCTGGTGTCTGGCCCTCGATGTGGACCTCACTGTAGAGACATAAATGCAATTCTAAGTGCAGAGGCAGGATCCAACGGAATATTTAATATTTCAGGCTGTAAACGTCCCCGTTGTCTGCAGCCTATGATACTATAGTAGAAGTCAGTTGCTGTATCAAACTGATTGAATCTATGCCATTCGTTTGTGATTTGTCTCCATTCTGCCAATTCCTTTTTGCACTTGTCACCCGCCTGTATATGTCACTGACTTGGTGTGGCACTACCTATGGCAGATTCTGCTCAAACAAAATGTGCCTTCGGTTTATTTGTTTTCTCCTCATTCAGGGCTAGATTAAGATGCTCAGATTACGGTTTTATTGTCGCCCCCGAATAATGCTGGGAGTCAACAACAAACAAAAGTGCTTGTAGTACATTGCTAACCCCGCTGGGAACTGGTCTGCGGTCTGTTGCAAAAACCCAGCTCTTCAGTGCTAATTACAAGTAAATTATGATGTGCTCACTTAGTAATTGATTTAATGAAGTTCCTATGAAACTATTAAAAACGGGTATAGGTCAGGCAGGAGGCGCCCCAGAGCGCACATTGTCGGATGTTTAACTCCACCGATCTCTTCGGAAAGACATCGGGGCTAATAGGTGAAGTCACAGCTGTTCGGGTCTGACTTCTTCGACGAAAATGAATTGCTCCTAAAACTTTCCAAGTGGTGCTAGTGAAGCAGTCCTAATTAAATATGATGACAGTCTTGTCTTTAGCAGGTAGTGCGGCTGTAAAACACACACATCACACACACACACACTCACAGTATACAGATGCAGATGCAGGGGTAGCAGCACACACACACACACACACACACACACACACCCCGACCGACTACTGCTTATATAATCATATGTCCTATACCAGCAGAGCAACATGGGCAAATACAAAGAACAACTCTCAACCAGAAACGTTAGCAA